>LVTN01001002.1:12587-24736 GCA_001649415.1 Musa itinerans | reverse complement strand
CGAGATTCAACAATCTCCCCCTTTTTGATGATGACAACCAATCGATGACGGAGTTAATCATAACTCCCAAAGTTTAAACAAACTCCTATCAATATGGCATATTGATAGAACCTTGAATACAAGACGAATTCAAGTCATTGCAAATTTCATCATGAATATTTGTAACATGTCATCATGTATAACATGATCATACTTCTCCCCCTTTATCATCGACAAAAAGGAGAAGTTCAATTCTTATGTGTTTAGAAATACAAGTTCAAATCGTTGCATAATAAATATAAAGTTTTATCATCATGCAAGCTAGTAAAAATTTTTATATCAATTTAAAAAACGTAAGCTAGCAATATTTGAGATGTTTAAGAAAGCAACTTTTGCTTCTTGAAATAAGCAAGTTAGCATTCTTTGCTTCTCTTTTGAGATGAGCAAGCTAGCATGTTTTTTGCACTCTTCTTGAATTGTGCAAGCTAGCAAATTTGCTTTCTAGCAAGTTTTGCTCCCCCTTTGTCATTGTCAAAAAGAAGGGAATAACAAAAACAATGGTGCAATTCATCAATTTTCAAATTATGACAATAGTAAAGTATCATTCTTATTGTAATATGTCATAATTGAGATAAACCTTGAATTTAAATTGAATTCAAGTCAATGCAATTTTAATCATGATTTACATCATATGCAATACATCATGTACATCATTATCATAAGTATTGCATGCATCATTTCAAATCATAAATATTTCATATTATGATGATAACAATTTTGTCAAATTACATCCTACCATGCATGATCGAAACTTCTCATTTGTATACATCAAAATAAATTCATGAATATTTCATGCATTCATATCATCACATAAAGAATATAAAGAAGAATTAATTGGGTGATGAGATAAATATTTCATGAATATAAGGAATTGTACATAAAAATCATCTCATGAGAGAAAATATCAAAGATCGTGAAGATAAATCATGAGTATCAATATACATATTATGATTGTTTTTGGATAACTCAAATAACGAAAAGAAAGAATCATAGTAGACAATCTTGATTAATAAAAAGAATTTTCAAGTTAAAATTTTGACAATTTAAGAGAAACCATGATTCATTTTAACAAATCTCCTATTAAATATATAACAAAATGAATTCTTAGAAGATCATGATATAGATAGAATTCATTCAATCATGTGGGAGAACAAGATATTAATTTATGCATATGATATCTCTCAATTCATTATGAATCATAAAAATTATAATTCCGAAAAATGATGATTCATTCAGGAAATTTTCTTCTTTAGTAAACCATAGGAAGAAACATGGGAGATCAAATAAGAGATCTTGATTCATAAAAGATTTCATGTTATAAATCTCGAAGAATCAAGATAAAGCTTATTCAAATTCAAATCGTCACATCAAAATCATTTTCAAGCGATTCATAAAAAAATGTAGATAGATTCGTTAATCTCTCCTTTTTGAAAATCGATAGAGTAGAGAAAAAGAAATTTTTCAAGGAGAAAGCTTTCCTCTTTTTAGTGTTTTAATTCATATGATTGATTTCATATATGCCAAATAAAAATATGTATCATGTTTAAAACCAAAAGTGTAAGAATTATTATGACAAACTTCATTAAGGCATAAATCACCCAGAAATCACCATTCATAATTTCAAAATATAAAACCATTAAACATGATTTCAAATTAATATGCTCAAGTTTCATTATACATCATTTTCGCAACAAATCATAGCATTTTGAATCATGAAGGTATCTAAATGTCAAATTAAAACATGGATCATTTTTGAAACCGAAAAAGCCACTTTTATTATCATGAAAATTGATAATCCATAAATCGCAAAGATCATCATGAATAATTTCAAAATATAAATTTATTAAGCATAATCTCAAATTACATTATTTCATCAAGCATGATTTCATAGAACATAAAGCATTTCCCATCAAGATCATTTTGTTTGTTGTAGTCATGCATTTTTCTTTTTAGGTGAATCTAACTTTTCATTATTAGTTTCCATACAAAAGCTATGCATCATCATTTATAATCGGAAGGCAATATGAAAATCATTAAGATATACATTATTGCTTCTTATACACATACATAAGATTAATCATATTTGGTGTGCAAGCATTAGATTAACATTTTATTATATGTTCATAAAACATACAATTTTCATGATCATTTTCAAAAAATTACTAGAAGGATAAGCATGATTCCTAATTTTTTACATTTTCATTGCATTATTAATCATATAATTTTTAAGAAAAATATGTATATATATATTTTTTTAATTAAAAAAGGAAATGCAAAAGCATCATGTAATTTCGAAATAAATTAAGGTGAGTTTCAATTACCTCATCGTTGAAAGCCGTTAAGGCATAGTTTGCCACCTTGCCTTTATTGGGTTGCTCCTCATCTTCGGATGCACTTGTTTCATCCCAATTTGTATTCTTCTTATGTTTGTTTTTATTTTTTTATTATTGTTTCATGAACTTTTTAAATTTCATAGTGAGGAGTTCAAGTTCACCATCACTTGAGCTTATGCTCGAGTGGTCTTTGATTGTTCTCAGTCCGAAATCCTTCCTGTCCTTCGGAAGGTGGTTCTCAAGTTCTTCATATACATTGCACGTCATTTCATAGGTCATTAGAGACCCGATAAGTTTTTCGATCAAAAAATTATTTAGATTTTTTTATTCTTGAATAGCCGTTATTTTCGAATCCCAATTTTTAGAAAGCGATCGTAAAATCTTATTAACGAGTTCAAAATTAGAAAAGCATTTGCCAAGAGCTTTTAAATCATTGACGACATCCGTAAAACGGGTGTACATGTCAATAATGGTTTCATTCGGCTTCATTCGAAATAGTTCAAAATCGTGTATTAAAAGATTGACCTTCGAAACTTTTAATCTACTTGTGCCATCATGAGTGATTTCAAGAATGTGCCAAATGTCGAAAGCTGTTTCACAAGTAGAAACCCGATTAAACTCGTTTTTGTCTAAGGCGCAAAATAAGTCATTCATAGCCTATACATTTAGAGAAAAAGCCTTCTTCTCCAAATCATTCCAATGGTTCATTAGAAGAGAAGACCTTTGAAAACCAGATTTGACTATATGCCATAAATCAAGATTTAATGAAAGTAAGAAAACTTTCATTCGAGTTTTCCAATAAGTGTAGTCCGTCCTATTGAATAAGGGAGGACGAATGAGAGAAAGTCTCTCTTGAAAGCCGAAAAGAGCCATTTCTCTTGGGTGTTCAACCAACTGAGAAATAAGAAGGCTCTGATACTAATTGTTAGGAAAAGGGTCGGCACTAAGAGGGGGGGTGAATTAGTGCAGCGATAAAATCACATCTTCAAATCTTTTCATTGCGATTAAATATGTTTACGTTGAAAACCGATTTTGGAAACATAATTTGAAAGCGTACGGAAGCGCGTAGTGGATGTAAAGCAAGTGAAGTGGTTTGCAGTTAAAGTAAATTGCTTAAAGAACCGAAAACCAGATTTTATAGTGGTTCGGTCGTCGTGACCTATATCCACTCCGCTGATTCCTCTTCCGTCGAGTCCACCGGCATCCACTATCATTCTTCCTTTAATAGGCGAAGATCAACCTCCTTCTTACACCACCCCTCTTCTCCTTTTCACAGGTTTAGGAATCAACCTTTACAAGCACACACACTCCTCTCTAAATAGAATTCTAAAGTTAGATCTAGAGGAGGGATTTCTCAAGTGATGTCTACAGAGTTTTCTCACTTTAAAACTCTCTGTGCTTGTGTGTGTTAACCAGGGATGAGAGGTGTATCTATAGGTCTAAAGTTGATTCACACTTGGAGCCTAAAAACATCTCATCCCAGGTTTCCTAGGTATGGGTGGTACCACCGCCAATGTTAGTCTGACACTGACACTGCGCTAGGCGGTACCACCGCCTTATACCCTGCCAGGGGTGGTACAACCGCCCAAACTAGTGGTACCACCGCCTGACACAGTCTCGAAGACTATGCCATGACGGTGCCGTTTCTTGGGACACTGTTTGGGCCTCTCATTGGGGCCCAACACGGTCCTTACATGGGCCCAACTGGCCCCTAATTGGGTTGGCCCAAATCCAAACCCAATTACGTGCTAACTACGAAATCTTAGGCATACTTAAGCTACACAAGTCTGTTTGTCTTGGTTTCTTCCGGCGAGCTTCCGACGATCTTCCGGCGAACTTCCGACGATCACTCGGCAATGTTCTGGCAGACTCCCGGCAAGCTCCTGGACTTCACAACAATCTTCTTGGTGAGTTCCGATGAGCTTCTTTGGCAAGCTCCTGGACTTCTCGGCAGAACTTTCGACGAATGTCTGGACTTCCGACGAACTCTCGAACTCCCAACGAAATCGCGTCCTTAACTCCGGAACTTCATTTTACTTTATGCTTTGCTATCATAGTTAATCCTACATATATAAAAACACAGTTTGATCTAGACAATTAATACTAAGCATTAATCATGTTGTCCGACATGTCATTAGTCCCTCGACGCTTCGTCCGATTTGTCGACGCATCATCCTCTCTTATGGCCTATCGCCCAATCGACCAGTTAACTCCGCAGCTCCAATATCCTTGGTGCAATATCTGCTCTTTTTTGTCCGATGCCCGAATCCATGGCCCGAAGCCTTTTGTCAATATGTCGACCGATCCTCCAACTCGACGTCCAATCTTCTGACATGTTTTCCTCCGGCACAACATGATTCTTCCTGCTTTAATTGTCTCATCCTGATCAAAGTATCCCTACGTCACTCAAAATGCAGATTAAAACATAAACACTTATCAATTGGTTTCATCATCAAAATCCGAGATTCAACAATCTCCCCCTTTTTGATGATGACAACCAATCGATGACGAAGTTAATCTTAACTCCCGGAGTTTAAATATTTGAGAAGTTCAATTCTTATGTATTTAGAAATACAAGTTCAACTCGTTGCATAATAAACATCAAGTTTTATCATCACGCATGCTAGCAAAAATTTTTACATCAATTTAAAAAATATATAAGCTAGCAATATTTGAGATGTCCAATAAAGCAATTTTTGCTTCTTGAAATAAGCAAGTTACCATTATTTGCTTCTTTTTTGAGATGAGCAAGCTAGCATGTTTTTTGCACTCTTCTTGAATTGTGCAAGCTAGCAAATTTGCTTTCTAGCAAGTTTTGCTCCCCTTTTGTCATTGTCAAAAAGAAGGGAATAACAAAAACAATGGTGCAATTCATCGATTTTCAAAATATGACAAAAGTAAAGTATCATTCTTATTGCAATATATCATAATTGAGATAAATCTTAAATTTAAATTGAATTCTAGTCAATGCAATTTTAATCATGATTCATATCATATGCAATACATCATGTACATCATTATTATAAGTATTGCATGCATTATTTCAAATCATAAATATTTTATATTATGATGGTACCAATTTTGTCAAATGACATCCTACCATGCTTGATCGAAACTTCTCATTTATATACATCAAAATAAATTCATGAATATTTTGTGCATTCATATCATCACATAAAGAATATCAAGAAGAATTAATTAGGTGATGAGATAAATATTTCATGAATATAAGGAATTGTACATAAAAATCATATAATGAGAGATAAAATATTAAAGATCATGAAGCTAAATCATGAGTATCAATATACATATTATGATTCTTTTTGGATAACTCAAATAGCGAAAAGAAAGAATCATAGTAGACAATCTTGATTAATAAAAAGAAATTTCAAGTTAAAATTCTGAGACTTTAAGAGAAAACATGATTCATTTTAACAAATCTCCTCTTAGATAAAAAACGAAAAGAATTCTTAGAAGATCATGATATAGATAGAATTCATTCAATCTTGTAGGAGAACAAGATATTAATTCATGCATATGAAATCTCTCAATTTATTATGAATCATAAAAATTATAATTCCAAAAAATCATGATTCATTTAGGCAATTTTCTTCTTTAGTAAACGACAAGAAGAAACGTGAGAGATCAAATAAGAGATCTTGATTTATAAAAGATTTCATATTATAAATCTCGAAGAATCAAGATAAAGCTTATTCAAATTCAAATCGTCACATCAAAATCATTTTCAAGAGATTCATAAAAAAATGTAGATAGATTCGTTAATCTCTCCTTTTTAAAAATCGATAGAGTAGAGAAAAATGAATTTTTCAAGGAGAAAGCTTTCCTCTTTTTAGTATTTCAATTCATATGATTGATTTCATATATGCAAGTAAAAACATGTATCATGTTTAAAACCGAAAGTGCAAGAATTATTACGACAAACTTCAATAAAGCATAAATCACCCCGAGCTTCTTTGGCAAGCTCCTGGACTTCTCGGTAGAACTTCCGACGAACGTCTAGACTTCTGACGAACTCTCAAACTCCTAATGAAATCGCATCCTTGACTCCGGGACTTCATTTTGCTTTATGCCTTGCTATCGTAGTTAATCCTGCACATGTAAAAATACACTTCGATCTAGACAATTATTACTAAGCATCAATCATGTTGTTCGACATGTCATTGGTCCCTCGACGCTTCGTCCGATTCTTCGGCGCATCATCCTCTCTTGCGGCCTATTGCCCAATCTGCCAGTTAACTCTGCAACTCTGATATCCTTGGCGCAATATCCGCTTTTCTTGGCTCGATGCCCGAAGCCTTTTGTCAATACGTCGATCGATCCTCCGGCTCAACATCCAATCTTCTGACATGTTTTCCTCTAGCACAACATGATTCTTCCTGCTTTAATTGTCTCATCCTGATCGAAGCATCCTGCATCACTCAAAACATAGATTAAAACATAAACACTTATCAATTAGTTTCATCATCAAAATTCAAGATTCAACAATCACTCCCTTTTTGATGATGACAACCAATCGATGACGGAGTTAATCTTAACTCCCAGAGTTTAAACAAACTCCCCCTATCAATATGGCATATTGATAGAACCTTGAATTCAAGCCGAATTCAAGTCATTATAAATTTCATCATGAATATTTGCAACATGTCATCAATGATAACATGATCATACTTCTCCCCCTTTGTTATCAACGAAAAGGAGAAGTTCAATTCTCATGTGTTTATAAATACAAGTTCAAATCATTGCATAATAAACATCAACTTTTATCATCATGCAAGCTAGCAAAAATTTTTACATCAATTTAAAAAATGTAAGCTAGCAATATTTGAGATATTCAAGCAAGCAACTTTTGCTTCTTGAAATAAGCATGACAGGTGTTTGATTAATCAAGAATGGTTAACAGTTTACCTTGATTCACTTCTTGAGCATGATGCACCATTGTTTTCTGATCATTCCTTAATGTATATACATGTAAACAAAGCAACACCCAAAGGCAAGAAACCATTTAGATTCTTTAACATGTGGAGTACTCATCCTCAATTCCTTGATATTATCATATTAGCTTGGAATTTTAATATACATGGTTCGCCACCTTACATCTTATGTCAAAAGCTCAAAGCTTGTAAAGCAGCAATTAAGGAGTGGAATACAAACACCTTTGGAAATATTTCCACCCCAGGTTCAAATTTGCAGAAAGGAACTAATGGCAATATAACATGAGCTACAACTTTAGCCCCAAGATGAAAATCTTATCTACAAAGAGACAAAAGCCATAAATAACTTTATGCAAGCCTTAAAGCAGGAGGAAAGTTTTGCAAAGCAGAAGTCTCGACAGCATTGGCTTACTCTAGGGGATTTCAATACTAAGTTTTTCTATGCTTCCATTGCTACTCGAAGGGCCGTTAATCACATCAGAAAATGCAGAAACAAATATAGTAATCTTATTGAGAATTTAGATGAGGTTAAAGCATACATTGAGCGATTTTTTTATTCCTTACTCAATCAAGCAGTGCAACCTAATAACATTCATGTGGAGCCAACTAGAAAGCTTGATTCAAATGCCATTTCAATCCTCAATACCCCAATTACAGATGATAAAATTGTAAGAGTTGTCTTTTAGTCACCGAAGCACAAAAGCCCTAGTCCAGATGAATTTCCAATTAAATTTTACCAAACTGCATGGTCTATTATTGGAAATGATGTGATTAAGGCTTGCCAACATTTTTTCTCTTCGGGTCATATTCTTAGAGAGATGCATTGCACTTTTATTTCTTTGATTCACTAGAGAACTATTGACCTATATCATTATACAAATTTATTTACAAGATCATCTCCAAAGTGTTGGCAGATAGAATACAAAAGGTAATACACAAGATCATTAGTCCTAATTAGGCTTCTTTCATCAAAGGGAGAAGAATACATCATAATATTCTGCTTGCTAATGACTTGGTCAAGGATCTGCACTCAAAAGCAAGAGGGACGAAAATATGTTTTAAAGATGATTTACGGAAAGCCTTTGATTCAGTTAATAGAAAATTTATATATAAGATGCTCCTTGATATGAACTTCCCACAACAATGGGTTAATTGGATTCAATGTTGCTTGGAAACTTCAAAGTTTTCGATACTCTTTAATGGCTCACCTATTGGTTTTTTTGGGAGCACGAATGACATCCAACAAGGTGATCCACTCTCCCCATATCTCTTTACTATTGCAATGGAAAGACTTAGCTGTATGTTGGAATAGGTAGTCTTGAATAGCAACATTAAGGTACCCAATGTTGGTTATATTCATATATCACACATAACTTTACAGATGATTTACTTATATTTCTCCAAAATGATTCAACTTCAGTGAGGAAGCTAGCTACTATTCTGAATGACTTTGGTATGGTTTCTGGCCTTCAGTTAAATCAAGCGAAAAGTAAAGTCTATATGGGTCCTTGCATTAAGGAAAAGGATTTTATTGCATATACTCTGGAGGTTAGTGAGGGTAGCTTGCTAGTTCCTTATTTGGGTCTTCCACTCATATCCACTAGCATTCACAAAACTCACTGTCAGCCTATCTTACAAAAAATAAAGAATATAATTTCTTCCTAGAAAAATAAGCTTCTTTCAAAAGCAAGACGACTTGAACTCATCTGTTCGGTGTTGTACTCTTACTCTATATATTGGTCTAATGAATATCTTTTGCCTGTTGGACTTCTCCAAGTTATTGAACGGTTATTAATGAACTTCTTCTGGAATGACACAAATGATAAGGCAATGCATATGGTAAATTGGGACAACATCTACAAACCGAAAGATGAAGGGGGGCTGAACTTGAGAAATATTAGAGATTGGAATAAAGCATGTTTGGTACAATAATTGTGGGATCTTTTGCAAA
This sequence comes from Musa itinerans, assembly GCA_001649415.1. Classification (NCBI taxonomy): domain Eukaryota; kingdom Viridiplantae; phylum Streptophyta; class Magnoliopsida; order Zingiberales; family Musaceae; genus Musa; species Musa itinerans. The sequence goes on along the minus strand of LVTN01001002.1, from coordinate 15,461 downwards.
ATAAATGTTCCTTGTGGTCATATTGGGTTTTTGCTAGGTATCTTTCAAAGGAATCAATTTGGGAAATCTCAAGAAGAACATACCACTCTACAGCTTGGAAAGAAATTTTAAAGGCAAGAAATTGGCAAATCAAACACATTTCTTACGCAATCTCTTCTGGAACTAGTACTAATATGTGGTATGATCCTTGGATAAATGGGAAGAGTATATTTTAATTATATGGTGATAGAATACGAAAAGACCTTGGGGCTCCCAAAGATTGGAAGGTTTCCGAGTTCATTGCTAACGGTACATGGTGTCTCCCTAATCCTATTTCTTCTGAAATATTATCACTTTGGCTGACTATCATAGCTATTCAAATCAGGAATACCTCTTCAGATATACTTATTTGGCTTCGTGACAATGACAAATTTAGTGCCACATCCGCATGGAATCAAATCAGGCAAAGAAATAACAAGTGGATCCCAAGCAGTTGGACATGGGATCGACCGGGATCACAAAGACATTCCCTATGTACATGGCAGGCTCTTCTTAATAAACTACCTACAATAGATAATATGAAGAGAAGAGGTATCATGTTAATAGATGCTCCCTTTGTATGCAACAAGAAGAAACTATTGACCACCTCTATTTTGCTTGTGACTATACTAAATGGATATGGAAGGAGATTCTTTAACGATTTGAACTCAATAGGCTGCCGCAACCAAACTTGCATCAAGAATTAGGCGACCTCTTGAAATATTTCGCAAGAAAATGGCCTCTTACATAACTGACAAAGGTTACTTTCAGATGTGCTATTTGGTGGATGTGGAAAGAGAGATGTAGTAGAATCTTTAAGTGTCAACACACAAACAATGCTCAGTTGTTGATAGAGATTATTAGAGACTCAAGATCATGTATGGAGCACGATCTCAAAATGGAGCACTTTACACGAAGAGAAAAAGATATTTTTGTCAAACTCGATTTTGCTATTAGCTAAAGATCTTGGGCAGATGTTAAATACGGTACCCACAGGTAGTCTTGGCATATCTTAACATAATGGCTACAGTTAGAAGTTAAAGTCTATAGCATGTGTAGTCATAACTACCGCATGTGTACTCAATGAGTTACTTGGCTTCATCTATGGCTTGTATAGACAAAGCTATTTGTCGAAACTTTACACATAATTAATTTACTTTTACTTATAAAAAAAAAAAGACCACTCGAGCATAAGCTCAAGTGATAATGAACTTGAACTCCTCACTATGAAATTTAAAAAGTTCATCAAACAATAATTAAAGAACAAAAAGAACACAACTACTTGCTACGAACGCAAGAAGAATGAAGCACTTTAGGATGAATTGAGCTCATTCGAAGACGAGAAGAAAATCAACAAAGGCGAGGTGGCAAAGTACGCCTTAACGGCTTTCGATGACAAGGTAGTTTCAACGATGAGGTAATCAAAATCCCCTTAGTTTACTTCCAAATTACTTGATATTTTTCATGAGTTATTTTTTTAATTTAGTTTAGAAAAATTATTTTCCTTGAAAATTACATGTTTAATAATGTAATGAAAATGCAAAAAAATTAGGATCATTCTAGTAAATTTGAAAATGATAATGAAAATTGCATGCTTTATGATAAAGGAACAAAATGTTATACTTAAATCTAATACTTAAGATAAATCTTATGTATGTTTTTAAGAAGCATTAATGTGTATCATATTAATTTCCATACTGATTCTCGTTTTTTATTGAAGATGCACTATGATTAATGAAATCCTATTTGATTTGAAGTAATGCATAATGATCATGCTTAATAAGTTTATATTTCAAAATTATGCATCATGATTTTTGAGTAATTTATGGTTTATTGATCTTGATGATTTCCATAATGAGATTTACTCTTTTGATTTTAAATCATGATATATGGTTTTCATATAAAAAACTTGAGCATGCTTATATGAAATCAATCACTTAAATTGAAACAACTAAAATGAGGAAAATATTTTTTAGACAATTTCTCTCTCTATCTTATTGATTTTGATGAAACTATTTGTATCATTTTTATGAATCTCTTAAAAGTGACTTTGTTGATTTAACAAGTTGAATGATGATTTTTCTCTTGATTATCACTTGTGATATTTTTTTTATATGAATCATCATCTTGATTTCTCGATATTTGATACATAAGATTTCTCTATGAATCAAGATCTTGTTTTTGAACTCCTATGTTTCTTCTTACTATTTTTCTAAAAAGGAGAGATTAATGAATCTGTCTATGTCCTTTTCATGAATCTCTTGAAAATGATTTTGATTTGATGATTTGAATTTGAATGAGCTTTATCTTGATTTTTTGAGATTTATAACTAGAGATTTATTATGCATCAATTAAGATATTATATCATTTTTTCTCCTATGTTTCGTTTAGCCAATTACTAAAGAGAAAATGAATGATCAAAATGTTGATTTAAGCATGAAGAGATAAAAGCTTAAAAATTTCAATGTCTTAGCATCATGAATGTTATGCCCAAAATGATGTATCATGAATGCTTGAATATTATGTATGATCTGCCCATAGTGATGATTGATTTTTTGGTATTATGTATAAAGTAAGAATGAAATGTAAGGTTTTGAAATTGTGCATGTTTTAATTTGAAACTATAATTATGCACAAATATATTGAAATAATATTGATACTTTACCTTTGTCATGATTTGGAAATTGATGTAAAGGGAAAAGAATTACAACATTGTATTCTTCCCTTCTATTTAACAATAACAAAGGGGGAGCAAAACTTGCTAGAAAGCAAAATTGATAGCTTGCACTTCTCAAAAGAGAAGAAAGAACTTGCAATCTTGAACATAAACAAGAATTGCTAGCTTGCTATCTTGCC
>LVTN01001002.1:0-11674 GCA_001649415.1 Musa itinerans | reverse complement strand
TGTTGAATCTCAGATTTTGATGATGAAGTCAATTGTCATTGTTATCTAATCTATATGTTGAGATAAGTGTGCAGGATTAACTACAATGAAAGTAAGACATGCAGCAGGAGTTGCGCCGGAGTCAAAACCATGATCACGTTGGGGGTTCGAGAGTTCGACGGAAGTCCGGACGGTCGTCGGAGGTTCTGCGGGAACAAATCCGAGAAGTCCGGAGCTTGCCAAAGAAGCTCGTCGGAACTTGCCAAGTGGATCGTCACAAGTCCAGGAGTTTGCCGGAAGTCCGCCGGAGCATCGTCGAATATTCGTCGGATGTTCGTCGGAAGCTCGTCGGAAGAAGCGATTGACGCACCGGAGCAAGTTACAGTAAATATCTTAAAATATCGTAGTTAGCATGATGATTCAGTTAGAAATGGGAGGTGATCCCATTAACTTAATCTTGGGGCAATTGGGCCCTTGACAGACCCAAATTGGGCCAAATGGATCAGCCCATTCGGACCCAGATTTCTGGCCAACGGTGGCACCGCCCAGGAGCTCAGTCTCCCAGGTCTGCTAGGCAGTGGTACCGCCTGAGCTCGATCTCCGAGCTCTGCCAGGCGATGGAACCGGCCCTATTAGGCGGTGGTACCGCTAGAGCTCGGTCTCCGAGCTCTATCAGGAGGTAGTACCGCCCAGTCAGGATGTGGTACCGCCAAGACCCCGAAAATCTAGGAGATAACATTTTTGAGCTCCAAATTCAAACCAGTTTGGGGCCTATATATACCCCACCCTTTCAGCAATGAAAGGGCACCGAAAGGCACTGAAAGCTTGCTTTTATTCTGAGTATTTGAGAGCTCAAAACTGTTATAAAGGCCAAAAGTTCTTCTCCCTCTTTTCTTCTAAGTTTTGATCATTCAAGAGAGGAGTGAAAAATCTGTAAGGGTTGTCTCCTAAGCCCGTCAAAAGGAGTAGAGCTGTAAAAGGGTATTTGGCCTTCGCCTATTGAAGGAAGGCCTCTAGTGGACGTTGGTGACCTGATCGGAGGAGGAAGCCAAAAGTGGATGTAGGTCAAGATTGACCGAACCACTCTAAATCTCGGTTTGCATTTACATTCTACTCTCTATCTTAAACTGTAAACTGCCTCCATTACTTTACTTCAACTCTACTTTCGCTTAATATTAAGTTGAAGTATTTTTCGAATCGGCTTTCGCATCAAAATCATTTTTATCGTACAAACGTAATCTTAAAATCGTCGAAAGTTTTCCGCTGTACTAATTCACCCCCCCCTCTTAGTGCTCTTGATCCTAACAGATCGAAGTAGATTTTATGTGTGCAGGATTAACTATGATAGCAAGGTATAAAGCAAAATGAAGTCCCGGAGTCAAGAACGCGATTTTATTGGTAGTTTAAGAGGTCGTCGGAAGTCTAGACGTTCGTCGGAAGTTCTACCAGAACTTGCCGAGAAGTCCATGAGCTTGCCAAAGAAGCTCATCGGAACTCACCAAGAAGATCGTTGTGAAGTCTAGGGGCTTTCCAAGAGTCTACTGGAACATTGCCGAGAGATCGTCGGAAGTTCGCCGGAAGCTCGCTGGAAGAAACCCAGACTTACGGACTTCTTTAGCTTAATTATGCCTTAGAATTCATAATTAGCACATAATTGATATTGTAATTGGGCCAACCCAATTAGGGGCTAGTTAAGCCTATGTATAGACTGTGTTGGGCCTAATGAAAGGCCCAAACAATGCCCAAATAGTGACCTAACAAGTGGCACTATCATGGCACACTCTTCGAGACTATTTTAGGCAGTGGTACCATGAGACCGGGCAATGGTACCGCCTAGTGTCAGCGTCAAGCGGTGGTACCACTAGTCTGGATGGTGGTACCGCCCAGACATAGTCTTCTATGTGGTGGTACTACCAGACTAGGCGGTGGTACCGCCTAGTGTCAGTGTTGCAAGCGGTGGTACCGCCCAGCATAGGCGGTGGTATCGCCAAGACTCGGGAAACCCGGGATGAGATATTTTTAGGCTCCAAGTTTGAATCAGCTTGAGGCTTATAAATACCCCTCTCATCTCTAATTAACATATACAAGCACAAAGAGTTTAAAAGTGAGAAAATGCTGTAGAAATCACTTGAGAAATCCCCTCCTCTAGCTTAAACTTAGAATTCTGTTTAGAGAGGAGTGTGTGCTTGTAAAGGTTGTCTCCTAAACCTATGAAAAGGAGAAGAGGGGTGTAAAAGGGTAGTTGGTCTTCGCCCATTGAAGGAAGACTGATAGTAAATGCCAATGGCCTCGACGGAAGAGGAATCAATAGAGTGGATGTAGGTCATGAAGACTGAACCACTATAAAAATCTGATTTGTGTTTCTTTTAAGCAATTTACTTTAATTGTAAACTACTTTACTTTCTTTTTTTTGGTAAGTAAAAGTAAATTGATTATGTGTGAAGTTTCTACAAATAGCTTTGTCTATACATCATAGACGAAGCTAGGTAACTCATTGAGTACACATGCGGTAGTTATGACTACACATGCTGTAGACTTTAACTCCTAACTGTAGCCAACATGTCAAGATATGCCAAGACTACCTGTGGGTACAACATTTAACATCATGCCTAAGATCTTTAGCTAATAGCAAAATTGAATTTAACAAAAATATCTTTTTCTCTTTGTGTAAAGTGCTCCATTTTGTGATCGTGCTCCATGCATGATCTTGAGTCTCTAATAATCTCTGTCAAGAGCTGAGCATTGTTTGTGTGTTGACACTCAAAGATTCTACTATATCTCTCTTTCCACATCCACCAAATAACACATCTGAAAGTAACCTTTGCCAATTGTGTAAGAGACCCTTTTCCTGAGAAACATTTCATGAGGTCGCCTAATTCCTGATGCAAGTTTGGTTGCGGCAGCCTATTGAGTTCAAATCGCTGGAGAATCTCCTTCCATATCCATTTTGTATAGTCACAAGCAAAATAGAGGTGGTCAAGAGTTTCTTCTTGTTGCATACAAAGGGAGCATCGGTTAACATAATAGATACCTCTTCTCTTCATATTGTCTATTATAGGTAGTTTATTAAGAAGGGCCTGCCATGTACATAGGGAATGTCTTTGTGATCCCGGTCGATCCCATGTCCAACTGCTTGGGATCCACTTGTTATTTCTTTGCCTGATTTGATTCTATGCGGATGTGACACTAAATTTGCCATTGTCATGAAGCCAAATAAGTATATCTGAAGAGTTATTCCTGATTGGAATAGTTATAATAGTCGGCCAAAGTGATAACATTTCAGGAGAAATAGGATTAGGGAGACACCAGGTACCATTAGCAATGAACTCAGAAACCTTCCAATCTTTGGGAGCCCTAAGGTCTTTTTGTATTCTGTCACCATATAATTAAAATATACTCTTCCCATTTATCCAAGGATCGTACCACATATTAGTACTAGTTCCAAAAGAGATTGCATAAGAAATATGTTTGATTAGCCAATTCCTTGCTTTTAAAATTCATTTCCAAGCTGTAGAGTAGTATGTTCTTGTTGAAATTTCCCAAATTGATTCCTTTGAAAGATATATAGCAGAAACCCAAATTTCCCAAATTAGTGCTTACTGCTTTCAATATGTTTACGAACACACTTTCAAGTTAAGCATATTTTTGGGATCGGTTTTCAACATACGAAAGAATTTTCAGAACTGATGTGATTTTACCACTACACTAATTCACCCTCCCCTCTTAGTGCCGACTCGTTCCTAATAGGACGATCACAGTGCATGGAGATGCACCTTTGCACACATAGATCTTAATATGAGTAATTAGGCCCATTGGCTTAGGCCTGATCACATTAGGTTGTGATCCATGATCATCTGGTGTGATTACTCATGTGATGTGTGATTGCTTATACACCTACTAGATATGTAGATATATGTTAAATATGTTTCAGAAAATGTCACTTTCAAATCCCTTACGTGGCATACTTGATGTCAACTGACTCACTACTCCAAATTATACGGATTGGCTCCGCAACTTGAGAATTATTCTCACGACAAAGAAAATCGTGTACATCCTTGATACAATGATGCCTATGCCCGAGGAAGGGGCAAGCGAGGATGAGATTGCTTGCTACATGAAGTACATTGATGACTCTAGTCTTGCTCAGTGTTACATGTTGGGCTCTATGACTCTTGAGTTACAAAGACAGCATGAAAAGATGGATGCCAGATCCATTCTCCTATATGTCCGCAAACTGTTTGAGAAACAGGGAAAGACTTAGCGATATGAGATATCCAAGAGCCTCTTCTGCGTTAGGATGACTAAGGGGACACCGGTTGAGAACCATGTCCTAAAGATGATTGAGTGGATAGAGAAACTCATAGGTCTAGGAATGGTCCTAGATAACCTGTGTGTGGATCTTGTGCTTCAGTCCCTACCAAATTTCTTTTCACAGTTCATAATGAATTTTAATATGAATAAGCTTGAGGTGACTTTTCTTGAGCTTCTCAAATGTTGAGGGAGGTAGAGAGCACTATCAAGAAAGAGAAGCCAATCCTCTACACTGTTGAGACCAAAAAGAAAAGGAAAGCAAAAATATCTCTTAAGAAGGGCAAGGGCAAACCAGGTAAAACAAAGGTTGCTAAGAAAGATCCGATAAAGGACAAAGGCCAGTGCTTCTAGTGGATATCTAAATCCATTCGATTATAAGTCATATGAAACTTGCAAGCCTTGCCTTCATGGAAAACTGACCAACTCTCCATTCAGTGGAATTAGAGAGAGAGCCATTGAGCTACTAGAACTCATACATAGTGATGTATGTGGACCCATGTCAACTAATGCCATTGGTGGTTACTCCTACTTCATTACCTTTACTAATGATTTCTCAATGTATGGATATATATACCTAATAATGTACAAGTCTAAGTCTAAGGCCTTTAAGAAATTCAGAGAGTATAAGAATAAAGTAGAGAACCAAATTAGATAGAGTATCAAGACTCTTCGAGTAGATCGAGAAGGTGAGTACTTGAGTATAGAGTTCACCCAATTCCTCAAGGACCATGGGATTCTATCCCAATGGACACCTCCTTATATACCCCAACTCAATGGTGTATCTGAAAGGAAGAATCGTACACTATTAGACATAGTGTGGCCATGATGAGTTTCGCTGACCTGCCCATCTCATTCTAGGGATACACCCTAGAGACTGTAGCTTACCTTCTGAACAAAGTTCCAACTAAATCGGTAGTGTCCACACAATACGAGATATGGAAAGGGAAGAAGCTCGATCTTAAGGTTGTTAAGATTTAGGGCTGCCTTGCCTACGTTAAAAGACACAACCTCGATAAGTTAGAATCGAGGACGGAGCGGTGCAAGTTCGTGGGATACCCCAAGGAAACTTGTGGGTATTATTTCTATCATCTCAAGGACTAAAAGGTCTTTGTAGCTAAGAAAGCGGTGTTTCTTGAGAAGGAACACATTCTTGGCGGAGACAATAGGAGCATGATAGAGTTGAGCGAGGTTAGAGAACCTAGCTCAAGCACCACTCCACAGCACGAGTCTATTCAGGTACCTAGCACATAAGTTCCGACTTTACATAGGTCTGGTAGAGTGTTCTGAGGAGGTTCCATCCGAAGATAACATTGTAGATATACTAACAAAGTCGTTGTCTCAGATTGTCTTTGAGCGTCATAGGGATATGATGGGGATCAGACAAATAAGTGATTGGCTTTTGGTCAAGTGGCAGATTGCTAGTCATATGTGCCTTGCAAGCCAATCACATGAGTAATGACACATGTGACTTGATACACAGTCTTTTTGCTTATTATATTTTGGCATTTATCACTTTATATTTATTGTTGCGTGCGCGCACACACACACACACACACACACATATATATATATATATAATGATGTCCTTGGATCTATGCAATAGGAATCGGATCGTGATGAGATCACGATAATTAGACTGATTCGCCTTTAAACACAGATCCTAAATAATCCTAGTCATAGGTTACTCGAGAGGGACATCGAGATAACCGGACAGACTAGTGTGTTGTATACCAGTCTATATGATGGATGCAGTTGGTCTCATAGCTGCTCATGTGGGGACACTAGGGATCCAATACAGGTGCTCATTGAGGAATAAGTTCACTGATTAATCCGCTTACGGAATGCTGAATGATTGATGATGCCTTATTGTCAGACAATGATTTTATAGTACTCAGTGGTGTATCTAGTCCTTAGACTTGAGACACCAAGGATGTCCTATATGAGTGCTCCACTCTTTGATACCAGACTTATAGGTTTGGATGTCCCAAATCTAGTACAGCCGATCATCGGGAGTGGTAGTCAACATTACGAGGGCTATTGAGTGTCGATAGAGGATCATCCACTCTCAGTCATGAGAGGAATGTCACATGTATTCTTACTCAAACAAATCTCTAGCTTGGGAGGGTCATTCGGATTGAAAGAGAAAGAGTTCTCTAGGAGAATCTGATTAGAGCAAAACTCGAGTAGAAACCATATGGATCTGACAGTACCATGCAGAATATATGGTCTTTAGGATATTAGATAAATGAGGGACTATAGGTATATTATGAACAAGTTAGCACTAAAAGGGGGGGTGAATTAGTGCAATAGATAAAATTACGTCGGTTTTGAAATTTTCATACGTTCGATGAAAATCGATATCGTAAATGCTAAACTTTGAAAGTGTACGGAAGAGTGTAATGAGAAAGTAGAGCAGTGAAGGAAGTTGCAATTTAAGTAAATTGCTAAAAAAAAATGCAAACCAGATTTTTATAATGGTTTGGTCGTCGTGACCTACATCTACTCCATCGATTCCTTTTCCGTCAAGGCCACCGGCATCCACTATCGGTCTTCCTTCAATAGGCGAAAACTAACCACCTCTTTATAACTCTATTCTCCTTTTGATAGGCTCAGGAGAAAACCTTTATAAGTTTCACACCTCTCTTAGAATGAACTCTAAACTTTGAGAGGTGGAGGGGAACACTCAATACTTTTCAAGCTTTTTCAACTCTTTTTTATCAAGGATTCTTTTTCCCTTTCTACCCAATTCTTATTGTCCTTAGCAAGAAAGAGTGGGGTATTTATAGGCCCAAAATGGATTCAAATTTGGAGCCCAAAATTCAAATCCCCAAGATTTCAAGGTACGGGCGGTACCACTGCCTGCACTAGGTGGTACCACTGCCTGCATCCTGACACTGGGTAGTATCGCCACCCAGTTTGGCAGTACCACCACCTGAAACACTATTATTGGGTAGTACCACCACCCAGTTTGGTGGTACCACCACCTGATAGCCTCGAAGATCGAGTTTTTCGAGTTTTCCAACTCACAAGCGGTTCTACCGTCGATTCTGGCGATGCCACCATCTGGCCCAACATTTGGATCATTGAATGGGCCTCCCAATAAGCCCAAATTACTCTTAGTTTAGGCCCAATTGGCTCCTAATTGAGTTGGCTTTGTTTCACCCCAATATCGACTCAATTAGACCTAAAACCTACTTCTATCTAGACAATTATTATAAAGCTCATTAAATGTTGTCCGATCATGTCATTAGTTCGATGCTTCATCCGATTCTTCGGTGCATTGGCCTCTCTTGTGGCCTATTGCCCAATTGGCCAATTGACCACCACAAATCCGATTTCCTAGGCGTAATTTTCGCTCTTTTTGGCCTGATGCCCAAATTCTCGGCCCAAAGTCTTCTGCCGACACATCGACCGATCCTTCAGCTCGACGTCCAATCTTCTGACATGTTCCACTCTGGCCCAACATGATTCTTCCTACTTCAATTGTCTCTCTCCTTGATCGAAGGCTTCCTGCGTCACTCAAAACGCAAATCAGATAAACACTATCAATTGGTTTCGTCATCAAAATATGAGATTCAACAAGGTACTTGTTAACTAAGGATAGACAGGTCTAATGGATTGGATTCCCTTGTATCGTCTGGGGACTACAGCGTAGTGGCCTAGTATGTCCGCAGTCAATGAGTCGAGTGAATTATTATGGAGATAATAATTCATTGAGCCAAAAGGAGTTCTGACATATATGACTCATGGCCAGCTCGATATTAGGCCTAGAGGGTCACACAAATATGGTAGGTATTACGATGAGTAGAGGTTCGAATATGAGATATCCATCAGAGCCCCCCCTATCTTATTGGATATCCAATAAGCCCCTGAATTATTGGATCCTTTGGATGAGATCCAATAAGAGCCTATGAGAGATTATTAGATAGAGATCCACTAATCTACGAGACTTGGGTGGTCGGATAGAGATCTAATACCCAATAAGGGGAGGATCCATTAGGGTTAAGTTGATAGGGGACCTCTATAAAAATGACAGATTCAATAGTTAATAAGCTAGAGCCTTTTACTTCCTCTCATATTCTCCTCCCCCTCTCCACCTCAAAGCAGGCCTGGAGTTTTGAGGAGCATCATCATAGCCCTATTGTGTGGATCATCTCTAGAGAGGAGTATGCTTGACCTCCTTCACCCTCTCCTAGATATCTGTAGGGATTCAAGGATATATGATCTCCCTAGGTAACACAATCTATCTCACATGTGGTTTTCTATTTCAGGGATTTTTGCACACCAATCTTCGTACAACGACGAATATATCTTTGGGAATTGGGGATTTTGTTTTCTGTTCTTCTGCTACGCATGTGATGTCACCACCAAGATTTCCCAACACCCTCATCACAAGGAAAAGCTCAAGCAAGGATGAAATAGCAATATGATCAACATAATATGAAAGAAAATTTTCAGTAGGAGATTGGGACTTCCTACGGCTCTATCCAGACCAGAGCATCTATGAAACTTTCACCTCGGTTCTATGGACCCTGCCAAATTTTGGAGCATAGCAGAGTAGTAGCATACAGATTGGAATTACTTGCCAACTCTTGAATCCATCCAATCTTCCATGTGTCGTGTTTAAAGCTCAAGCTAGGACAAAACGAGATAGCCCAAAGTCATCTACCAAATATGACTACCCATGGAGAACTCCAGACCCAACCGAGTGCCATTATTTATCGATAGATCGTGACTCGACGATGACGACGACCCACTACTGAAGTACTAATATAGTGGGCGAACCTACCAGCAGAAGATGTCACTTGAGAGAACTATGACGACTTAAGATCAAATTCTCAAAATTTATGGATCGTTAGCCTCGAGGACAAGGCTGATTTGAAGAGGGTGGGTCTATTAGGACTCTAGCTAGGAGAGTCCTAATTAAATTTTATTGAAAGGGGCATTCATGTAAAACCCACCTAGCCGATCCATATTAAAGAGGTGAAGAGGTCGGCTAGGGTTAGGGTTACTTGGGAGGTTGCTTCTTAGAATAGGAGTCTTATTAGGAGTTAGTTAGAAGTAGGAGTCCTATTAGGAGTTAGGGTTTAGAAGCCCTATAAATAGTCATGTATTCATCCTCTTTTGACAAGTAATATATGAATCTTCTTAGTAGCATTTGAGCAGAACTTGGAGGAAGGAATCCCTACAGAGTTCCAAGGAGGCCGATCCCCTAAAGAGATCAACCCCAAGCTTAGAATCCGCAAGGGTTCTAAGAGATTGAAATACAAGGTCTACACATTAGTCATCCTCTAAGACTATTCCTAGACTTGCGAGTTTCTCTATCCACTCAATTATTTTTAGGACATGGTTCTAAAACGGTGTCCCCTTAGTCATTCTAGCACGGAAGAGACTCTTGGATACCTCATATCGCTGAGTCATTCCCTGTTCCTCAAACAGTTTACAGAGATGTTGGAGAATGGATTTGGCATTTAGCTTGCATGTTCTAAAATGATGTAAAACTTGCTAATTTACTAGCTTACATTCTATTTCAAGAACTTGCTAATTGTACTTCTCCTTTTATTGATGACAAAGGGGGAGAAGTTACGATGATGATATGAAATTATGCATGAAATACTCATAATATTATGATGCATAAAATGAAAAGTTATGATGATCATATATGGTAGGATGTAATGTACTTTGATATTTTGATACCATGATGATTTAAAATATTTATGATTTAGAATTATGCATGCAATGATGTGATTAATTAGTTCTTTCAATATTTATGATGCATGCAATGATGAAATACTTATGATACTCTAAATTTAAAGTTTCTATCATTATGGCATATTAATAAGGGGAGTTTAGTTTAAACTCCGTTATCAATTGGTTCTCATTATCAAAAAGGGGGATATTATTAAATCTCGGGTTTTGATGATGAAATCAATTGATAAGTTTATAATCTAATATACGTTTTGAGTAATGAAGGACTAGCTTCAATCATGGAGAAACAATTTGATTAAAGCAGGAAGAATCAATATTGGGCCGAAGTCGAACATTTAAGAAGATTGGACATCAAGTCGAAGGATCGGTCGATGTGTCGGTAGAAGGCTTCGTGCCAAGAGTTCGGGCATCAAGCTAAGAAGATCGGACATTATGCCAAAGAGATTGGATGTTGTGGAAAGACAACATGCTGATTGGGCAATATGTCGAAAGGTCGGATGAAGCGCCGGATGACCCAATGACATGTCAGATAATATATGATTAATGCTTTGTAATAATTATATAGATTGAAGTAGTTTTAGTTCTAATTAGGTTAGTTTAGAATGTAACTAGACTAACTCAATTAGGGCCAACTAGGTCCGAATTAAGACTATTTTGGGCCAAGTGGAAGGCCCATTCAGTGACCCTTAGTTGGCCCAAGCGGTGGCACCGCTTGAGACTCAACATCCCAAGTGGTCTAGGTAGTGGTACCACCCAGACTGGGTGGTGGTACCACCGTAGTTAATGCTGCTAGGCAATGATACTGCCCTGTCAGGCGATGGTACCGCTAGAGCCTAGTTTTCGAGCCTCTATTAAGTGATGGTACCACCTAGATTGGGTGGTGGTACTGCCTAGCGTCAGACTAACAAATGGTGGCACTGCCTAGTACTAGCGATAGTACCGCTAGTACCTCAAAAGCATAGGAATTTAAATTTTGGCTCCAAGTTTTGAAGTCATTTGGGGTCTATAAATACCCCACAAATTCCTGCTTAGAATATACATGAAAATAGAGAAAAAACTCTATGATTCCAAGGTTGTAAACTCTTTTAAGTATAGAGTCCCTCAAAAGGAGAAAAGTTGTAAGGGTAGTTAATCTTTGTCCATTGGAAAAAATATCGATAGTGGAAGCCAATGGTCTCGAGTGAAGAGGAATCGGGAGTGGACATAGGTCATAACGACTGAATCACTATAAATCCGGTGTACTTGGTTTGTAAATCTATTCTGTTTTTCATTCTCATATTATAAACTAATTTACTTGCTTATTGCTTTTACTATGCTTACAAACACACTTTTAAGTTTAACTTATCTTTCGATTGAGCTTTATCGAAATATATTTTTAAATTAAAGTAATTTTTTATAAGTAATAATTCACCCCTCTTAGTACCGACTTGATCCTAACAAACATGTCAAGTAAATATATTCTAACGTCTGTTAACTCAGATTTGATGGGAGGAGCATATATGCTATATTTTTTAAAATATAAAATTTATTTTAGATATGAGTAAACCATAAGGGCCTAAGAGGTTCATGACCAAAACCATAGGGGCTAAAATGGACCTTAATCTTAAATTATACGTGTCATTATATTTATAGTTTATTGTGAGTCAGCTGTTAGGACCGGAGCGGCACTAAGAGG
>LVTN01001001.1:56482-70897 GCA_001649415.1 Musa itinerans | reverse complement strand
CCCCCTTCATGATTCAGTTTGCAGATGCTGTCCCAATTTACCGTATGCATTGTCTTATCCTTTGTGCCATTCCAGAAGAAGTTTATTAATAGCCGTTCAATATCTTGGAGAAGTCCAACAGATATGCTGATTGTTGACCATGATGCTGGTAAAATTGAAAAGATTAAAAGAGAGCTAAGTAAGTCTTTTGCCATAAAATACTTAGGATCGGTGAAATAAATACTTGGTATAAAGATTCTTCGTGATAGGAAGAAAAGGAAGATTTGGCTATCTCGGGAGACTTATATTGAAAAGGTTCTTGAAAGATTCAACATGAGTAAAGCCAAAGAAGTTTATTCTCCACTTGCAGGTCATTTCAAGCTTAGTTTGAAACAATGTCCTACAAGTGAGAAAGAAAAAGAAGAAATATCCAGAGTGCCTTACTCATCTGCAGTAGGTAGTTTGATGTATGCTATGGTTTGTACTAGGCCAGATATAGCTCATGCAATTGGAGTTGTCAACCGATTTCTCTCTAATCCTAATAAGGAACATTGGGCAGCAGTGAAATGGATATTAAGATATTTAAGAGGTACTTCCAGGTTGTGTTTATGTTTTGACAGTGATAAACTTGTGTTAGAGGGGTACACAGATGCAGACATGGTAGGTGATACTGATTCCCGGAAGTCCACTTCGGGATTCTTGATGACATTTGCAAGGGGAGTAGTCTCTTGGTAGTCTAAGTTACAAAATTATATTGCTCTATCAACCACAAAAGCAGAATACATAGCAATTACTGAAGCTTGCAAGGAAGCTTTATGGATGAAAAAGTTTGTACAGGAATTGGACTTGAAACAGGAAGGATATATTATTTACTGTGACAATCAGAGTGTCATTCATCTCTCCAAGAATTCAACATACAATTCTAGATTCAAGTATATTAATGTGAGATATCACTGGATTCGTGATGTGCTTGAGATGAAAGAATTGCACTAGGAAAAGGTGCATACCAATGAGAATGGATCAGATATATTGACAAAGTCTTTGCCTAAAGAAAAGCTTGAAGCATGTAGGCAAAAAGCGGACTTAGTATAGCCCACCATATGAGCTGGAGGGGGAGAATTGTTAGGTCCAGCCCATATGTGGGCTTGGACTGGACAATTGGGCCTTTTGAGCCCAAATCAACAATTAAAAAGAAAAAAAAAGAAAAAGAAAAAAGGAGACGTGAGGGTAGTGAATAAGAGAGTGTGCAGCGAGCGATGGCAGCACACAAGGAGAGAAAAGAATAGAGAGAGAAAGAGGAGAGAGAAAAATAAAATTTTAAGTCTTCTACTTGACGATTAGCGGTCAAACTTTGTTAATTTTGATCCAAATTATATATGGAGAATTCTTGCAGCAAGCTCTACAATCCTAACGGTGCTAATCTACAGTTTACCCTTTCTGAGGTACTTTCCTATTATACCCACTTGGTGAGACCTAAACTTTTCTTTTAATGAGATCCATCCATGTGATGATGATATGCTATTCTTGAGCCAAGATATGTGGTCTTGATATTATTATAATCCTTTTGTTATTTTAGAGAAGACTTATTGTAAACCTGTTATCATTATTATTGATAGTGGAAGTTTGAGATGGACTACGGTCCCGTGGTTTTTCCCGCATTGGGTTTTCTACGTTAAAAATTTGGTCTCACTTTGTGATTGATTCATTGTTATGTTGTTTATATTGTTCTGGTTCATATGTGCTTTTAATATCAAGTTGGTAGTTTGATGAGGAACCCATTTTAATACACAAAGATGGAAAAGAATTATTCCACTTTAACATATTTTTTCTAACGGTATGGCACTAAACACTATATTGAATTATTGACAAAAATACATTTAATCTTTTTATTAATAAAACTGCATCCAATGAGGCTTCACTTAATATTGAGTTCTGAGAGGATTAATGCACGTATTCTCTATCCTTATAAGGTAATCGATAATTTTCATTCAGAGATTACTATTTATAACCTTTATTTTACCATCGATAATATTATTTTAATAATTTTTAATATATCTAAACTATCTCTTTACAAATATACCAAAATATCCTTCTCTTCCTCCTCCACCTCTTCTTCCTTCTCATCTTCGTCTTCTTCTTCTCCTATTTGTGCTCTTCCTCCTCTTCTTACTCCTCTTCCGCTAGTAGCAGAGCCAATGGTGATGATGTCGGCAAAAGATCGATGGTAAATGAGCAAGCTTGGGCTAGTGATTGATGACATTCATTTTCTCCTCTTCCGTAGCTAGTAGAGCTGACGACGATGGCATCAATGGAAGATCGACAATAGGTGGGCCAACGATCAATGACAATGACTTCCTCCTCTTCCATAGTTAGCAAAGTCAACAACGATATTAATGAAAGATCTGTGACAAGATAGCAGAATAGGGTCAGGGATATGTTATGGACTTAGCTGAAATTGCTTGAGTTATGAGGCACACTTGTGTTATTCGTCTACAAAGGGTCAACCTAGTTGAAATCTCAATCAGGTCTCGGAGGACCTGTAAAAGAGCAAATTGATTAATTCAAAAATAAGTAGTGAACAAATCCTGGCGTCTCGCAAAGAGGACGGCTTTACAAGTAATTTAGTAAACACAATGCATGCAAGAGAGAAAGGAGAAAATAAAAAAATTTAGGAAGCAAACGAACAGTCATAAGTCCGCAAATGACTACTTACTAGGTGTCGGACGCATTGGAAAGTTCTCATACGTTTAACATGCAAACATATGAATCCAATCAATACCCAATACTACCCAAACCCTCATCTAGTCATGTGCCACCTGGGTGATTCTTGGGTGTTGAGATGGTTAATATTTTATTCCGCACCACAATCTATATAAAGTAAGCCCTAACACTTGAAATTTGGGCCATTCTGGGATAATTTTGCCCATTTTAGTTAATGGTCACTTTATAGCCGTATAAACTATTTTTGCTCATAGTTTTCAAGCAAAAACACATAAAAATAAGGTAAAACACACTACCAAACATGTGTAGAAGCAAATAAAAGTGATGAACGATCTGTTGATGAAGGTGTTGCGGGTGCACGATAACCGTCTGTGACATTCTTGTTATGACCGTATCGGCACTAAGAGAGAGGAGTGAATTAGTGCTTTCGTAAAAGTTACGACGATTTGAAAACTTTCATTCAATGAAAAAAAATCGAAAGTGTGCTTAACTTAGAGTAAGTGTATTAAGTAGTTAAATCAAAAAGAAATATTAATAAAGAGCAGATAGTAAATACAAACCAATTTTATAGTGGTTCGGTCGTCGTGACCTACGTCCACTCCCGATTCCTCTTCTGTCGAGGCCACTGGTGTTCACTAATGATCTTCTTTCAATGAGAGAAGACCAACTTCTCTCTTTACAACTCTTTCTCCTTTTCACAGGTATAGGTATAGGAGAGAACCATTACAAGTCTCACACCTCTCTTAGAATAAGCTCAAAACTTTAAAGAGGAGGAGGGGGACACCTAGCACTTTTTAAGATTTTACAACTTAGAATCAGTAGCCTTTTTATTCACTTTTCTTGCTTACTCAAATAAGAATAAGTGGGATATTTATAGGTCTCAAATGACTTTAAAAGTGGAGCAAAAAAAAGTTTCATCCCAAGTTTCCAAGGTACTGACGGTGCCACCGCTTGTGTTGGGCGGTACCACCACCTGCAACACTAACAACTGGCAGTACTACCACCTAGTTTGGGCGGTACTATGGCCTGACTCATGGGAGACCATGTACTGGTGGTACTACCTCCAATTTAGGTGGTACCACTGCTAGTCTGGGCGGTACAACTGCCTAACACTAGCGGTACCACCGCCGGGTCTTCTAGAAAACATACACTTTATACGTTCCAGCTCATAGGTAGTTCCACTACTTGACCTAACTCTAGGTCACTGAATAAGCCTCCCAATAGGCCCCTAATTGAGTTAGCATGGTTACACCCAAAACTAACTCAATTACAACCTAACCTACAATGATCAAGACATAAACGATTACAAGACTAGAATTCTATGTTGTTTGGTATATCATTAGTTCATTCGATGCTTCATTCAAACTTGCGATGTATTGCCCGATCTATTAGCATATGTTTGATCCTCTTGGCCCAATGCCCGAACTTATGGCATGAAGTCCTTCCGGCACATCGACCAGTCTTCCGGCCTGACGTCCAATCTTCTGACATGTTCCACTCTGGCCCAATATTTGATTCTCCTACTTCAATCGATTTGTCTTTACATGATCGAAGTTAGTCTTATGTCATTGAAACGTTGATTAGATCATAACTTCATCAATTGATTTCATCATTAAAATTCAAGATTCAACAATTCTCCCCCACTTAACTATCGATGCCCTCATTGATACTTGCTAGTAGGCATTGATAACTGCTTTTTCATGTCGTAAGGCTTCTTCTAGCTCCCAACCAGCTTCTGCCTAAGGAATCTTTTGCCACTTCATCAAGTACTCGATCTATTCTACTCCATTGGATAACTTTGTCTTGCTATCTACTAAAATAGCTTTAACTTGCTTTCATAGGAGGCTCTAATGGGGGCTAGCTGAGTTGAAATACTTCGGGAAGTATCTTGAGAATCTAAGTGATAGGTATTCAAATTACTTTCATAGAAGACATTATAAATTTTGAGCCACGCCAAAGCTCCACTATAAGTTTTAGGAGGATTGAGCTATGTTCAACAACTTCACCTAATCCTGTTAGTTAGCACTCATGTAATATCAAAGATTGCTCAAGAAGCAAATTTATTTTTTCAGTTTGGTCATCCGTATAGGCTTATGAGGCTTGTTCAAAGATCGCTATAAGATATTATGAGGCTTGTGAAGAAGTATAACTTAGATTCCAGCAATCTTAATAACTTAATCCAAAATTGTCCCAAGAACCGCACGCCTCAATCGTTAATGATATTCTACAGGACTCCCCAAGATTACATCACATTCTTTATTATTAACTTGGATGCCTTCTCTATTAAGCAATGTAAGGGTGCAATAATGAATATTGCATACTTTAAAAATCGATCGACCATTATAAACATCGATCTAAGTCCCCTTATCACTTGCAAGCTTGATATGAAGTTCAAGAAAATGCTCTCCCATGACCTTCCTTGTATAGGTAATGGTTCTAAAAGTCCTATCAGCTTTCGTTACTCTACCTTATCTTGTTGGCAAGTAAGGCATGTTCGATCATATTCCTCCATATCAATCCTCATCTTCAACCAATAGAAAGCCCTCTCCATGAGAGCTAATGTTCAGTGAATACTTGGATGTCTTACCCAAAGGGAATCATGACATTCTCTCAAAAGTTTACACCTTAAATTATCTACTCAAGGAATATAAATTCTATTTCCTTTGATGTAGACAAGTCCCTCTTGGATACAAAATCATTATACCTTGTCATCTTTGATTAGTTGCATTAGGGTTACTACCGAGGATCACTATATTGTTCATCCTTGATCCTAGAAAGGAAGCTAAAGTGCAACTGACTTGTTTGGCCTCCACTTTCTAGTTACACAACATTCAGTAACTTTACATTTTTGCTCAATGCATAAACCACGACATTTGCTCTTCTGAGCTTATGCTCCATTACCATATCAAATTCAACTTAGAAATCCTGCCATTATGCTTACTTTAGGGAGAGCTTCTTTTAAGTTTGGAAGTAACACAATATGATATTGTTTGTCCTTAGTATAAATCACATTCCAAAAAAGTAGTGTCGTCAAATTCATAGATAGTGGACCACCGCTATTATCTCTTTCTCGTACATCGGATACCGTCACTCAATCTCATTAAGCTTGCTCCTCTCATAGGCGATTGGATGACCCTCCTGCATATGTATTACTCTACTAGTGAAGTCTAAATTATCTATATGGACTTTGAAAGTCTTCCCATAGTTTGACAATTTGAGTACTAGTTCTTCTAACACAATAGCCTTTAGGTCTTAGAATATCACTTCACATTTGTTTGACTATTGCCAAGGCGGCTCCTTTTTCAGTAACTCTGTCAATAGAGCTACGCATTTCGAGGACCCTACTATAAAGCATTGATAATAGTTGATAAAATCAAAGAAGGATCTCAACTCCGGTATCTGCTATGGTGTTTGCCACTCTGCCATAGCTTGCACCTTTGATTTGTCCATCTAGATAGAACCTTCGTCGATTCGATGCCACAAGAATAAAATCTTTGTGTGAGCAAAGTAATACTTTTTTCTTTTCAAGAATAAAGTATTATCTCTAAGAACCTTAAAAATTGTTCGAAGGTGCTTGACATGTTAGGAACGAGTCGACACTAAGAGGGGGAGGGGGTGAATTAGTGCAGCGGTAAAAATGTCAATTCTAAAAATATTTTGTTTTGATTAAACTCATTTCGTAAAGATGCTTAAATTGAAAGTGTATGGAAGAGTATAGTAAGTAAGGTAGTTTGCAGTTAAAGTAAATTACTCAAAAGAAATGCAAACCAGATTTTTATAGTAGTTCGGTCGTCGTGACCTACATCCACTCCACCGATTCCTCTTCCATCGAGGCCACTAGCATCCACTAATGATCTTCCTTCAATGAGTGAAGATCAACCACCCTTATAACTTAATTCTCCTTTTGACAGGTTCAGGAGAGAACCGTTATAACCCCCTTCACTCCTCTCTTAAATAAGACTAACACTTAAGTTTTGAGAGGAGTTCACACACAATTACAATAGGGTTTTCTTTTCTTTTTTACTCTCAGTTGTGTATGTTAACCAAGGATGATAGGAGTATTTATAGGCCTTAAATTGATTCAAACTTGGAGCCTAAAAATGTCTCATCCTGGGTCTTCGGGGTATGGGCGGTACCACCGCCTAGTCTGGCGGTACCACTACCTGACACCCTAACACTTGGCGCTACCACTGCTTGATAGTCTCTTGGAAACTGTGTATGGGTAATACCACCGCCTGACATAGTCTCAAAGACTGTGCCATGATGATTTCACATGTTTGGTCACTGTTTGGGTCTTTCACTTGGCCCAAACTTGGGCCTAATTGGCCCCTAATTGAGTTGGCCTAATTACATTCTAAACCAACTCAATTAGACTCTAAACTAACTCGATCTAGACATAATCGATTACAAGTAAATCCTATATTTTTCGGTATGTCATTGGTTATTCCGGCGCTTCGTCTGATCCTTCGGCACATCGTCCTCTCCTTCGACATATTGCCCAATCAGCTTGTTGTCTTTTCACAACATCCAATTTCCTTAGCGTAATGTCCGATCTTCTTGGCCTGATGCTTGAATTTCTGACTCGAAGCCTTCTGCCGATACGTCGATCGATCCTCCGGCTCGACGTCCAACATTCTGACATGTTTGCTCCGGCCCAACACCAGATTCCTCCTACTTTAATCAATTTATCTTTTCTGATCGAAGTTAGCCCTGCATTACTCAAAACGCTCATTAGATCACAAACACTATCAATTAGTTTCATCATCAAAATTTAAGATTCAACAATCTCCCCCTTTTTGATGATGACAATCAATTGATGACGGAGTTTAAATAAACTCCCAAAGTTTAAACAAACTCTCCCTATCAATATGCCATATTGATATAACTCTTAAATTCAAATTGAATTCAAGTCAAAGCAAATTTAATCAAGAATATTTGCAACATGTCATCATGAAATCATGTATCATCAAATTTACAATACGTCATTCTATGCATGATCATTATCATAACTTCTCCCCCTTTGTCATCAACAAAAATGAGAAGTGCAACTATCAAGTTTCAAATCATTGCATCATAAATCTCAAGTTTTATCATCATGCAAGCTAGAAATAATTTTGAGTTTTGCAAGTTTGTAAATTTTGCTAGATGTACAAGTTAACATATTTTGCTTCTTGAGATATGCAAGATAACACTTTTGTTTCTCTTGAGATTTCAAGATAGCAATTCTTGGTGATGTTCAATATAGCAAGTTATACATCATGCAAGCTAGCAAATTTTTATATCATTTTAAAAATATGTAAGCTAGCAATATTTGAGATGTTTAAGAAAGCAAGTTCTTTCTCAAAACTTTACATATCATCCTTACTCTATGCATGATACTAAAAATAAATCAATCATCATATCATACATGATACTCAAGCATTCATAATACATCATTTTAACAACAAATCATAGTATTTCAAGTCATGAAAGTATCTAAATGTCAAATTATGTTACATCCTATCATGCATGATCATAACTTTTCATGAGTATTTCATGCATAATTTTATTTCATCTTATGAGAAATATCAAGAAAAATTAATTAGGTGATGAGATATACACTAAATGAATACAAGAAGTTATACAAAAATAAATCATATCATGAGAGATAAGATCATGTAAATACCAAAAGACATGATTCATATAGTAAATATTCTCTTTAAATAAGTTACCAAGAAAAATTATAAGGGTAAAAAGAAGAGATCTTGATTAAGAAAAAATCTCAAGTAATTCCAAGAAATCAAGATCATGATTTGAATAAAACTCATTCAAAATCAAATTATCAAATCATCAAAATCATTTTCAAGTGATTCAAAATGACATAAGTTGATTTATCAATCTCTTGATATGCTAGTGATTTTCTTTCTCCCCTTTTTTATTGTAAACAAGAAGGAAGAATTTTTAATGGTGCACTTTATTTTTTTTTCTCATCAATGCTCTAAGTATCACACAAATACAAAGGGAATCATATAAAAATCATGACATGAAAGATGAAAGATCAAGAAAGATCAATTCGTAAATGATACATCTTGACAAATCTTCTTTTTAGTAAATAATAAATCTTAGGAGATTAAATGGTCAATGATCTTCAATGGTAATCTTATGTTATCAATTCCGAGAAATCAAGAGAAAAACCATGATTTATTTTCAACTCATTCAATTCGTCAAATTAACAAAGTCACTTTAATATTTCAAGTATAGAATCATTAATCTCTTTTAAAAAGTCGATAAGATAGAGAAAAATAAATTTTCAAGAAAAATATTTTCCTCTTTTTAGTTGTTTCAATTTAAGTGATTGATTTCATACATGCATGCCCTTGTCCTTTTTGTCAAATCAAAACATATATCATCATTTAAAACGAAAGTGCAAGATTTATCACAAAAATCATCAAGATCAACAAATCACAAAAATCATCATATATAACTTCAAAATCTCATGCATAGAATAAAATCATCAAGCATGATACCAAAACTTTTAATATTTTCATTACATCATTATACATCATTAAATCGTCAAAATTGATTTTATCAATCATAAAGCATTTTCAAGATCATTTTGTTTGTTGTAGTAATGCATTTCTCTTTTTAAGTGAATCTAACTTTTTATACCTAGTGTCAGGAATTAACATGCAATTGTCATACTCAATTTTTTTTTTTAAATCACTTAGAAAGAGAAGCATGATATTATTATTATTATTTTTATTTACTAAGTAGTTGTAAAATAACTCATGAAAAGCATCATGTAATTTCGAAATAAAGTAAAGGGATTTTGGTTACCTTATCGTCGAAAGCCGTTAAGGCATAGTTTGCCACCTCGCCTTTGTTTGTTTGTTCTTCATCTTCGGATGAACTTGATTCGTCCCATAGTGCTTCATTCTTCTTGTGTTCATTGCTCTTAGTTGCGTTCTTTTTAAGTTTATTTTTGCTCTTTAATTCTTGTTTCATGAAATTTTTAAATTTCATAGTGAGGAGTTCAAGTTCACCATCACTTGAGCTTTTGCTTGAGTGGTCTTTAATTGTTCTAAATCTCAAGTCCTTCATGTTCTTTGAAAGGTTATTCTCAAGATATTCATGAGTGTTACAAGTCATCTCATAGGTCATTAACAACCCGATAAGTTCTTCAAGTGGAAAATAGTTCAAATTCTTAGCCTCTTGAATGGTTGTTACTTTAGGGTCCCAACTTTTTGGAAGGGATCTCAATATTTTATTAACGAGTTCAAAATTCAAAAAATATTTACCAAGTACTTTTAGACTATTGATGACATCCGTAAACCGGGTGTACGTGTCTCCAATAGCCTAACTTGGTTTCATTCGAAATAACTCAAAATCATACATCAAAAGATTTAATCTAGACTCTTTTACTCTATTCGTGCCTTCGTGTGTGATTTCGAGTGTGTGCCAAATGTCAAAAGTCATTTCACAAATTGACACTTGATTGAACTCGTTTTATCTAAAGAACAAAACAAGACATTCATAGCCTTTGCATTTAAAAAGAAAGTTTTCTTCTCCAACTCATTCTAATCATTCATTGGAAGAGAAGACTTTTGAAAACCAAATTTGACTATATTCTATAAATCGAGATTCAACGAAAGTAAAAAAACTCTCATTCGAGTTTTTCAATATGTATAGTCGATCCCATTGAACATGGGAGGATGAATGAGAGAGTGACCCTCTTGAAAGCCAAAAAGAGCAATTTCTCTTGGGTGTTAAACCAAACAAGAAAAACGTGGCTCTCATACCAACTGTTAGGAACGAGTCGACATTAAGAGGGGGGGTGAATTAGTGCAGCGATAAAAACGTCAATTCTAAAAATATTTCATTTCGATTAAATATGTTTTGTAAAGATGCTTAAATTGAAAGTGTATAGAATAGTATAGCAAGTAAGGTAGTTTGCAGTTAAAGTAAATTACTAAAAAAAAATACAAACCAGATTTTTATAGTGGTTCGGTCGTCGTGACCTACATCCACTCCACTGATTCCTCTTCCGTCGAGGCCACCAGTATCCACTAATGATCTTCCTTCAATGGGCGAAGATCAACCACTCTTACAACTTGATTCTCCTTTTGACAGGTTCAGGAGAGAACCTTTACAACCCTCTTCACTCCTCTCTTAAATAAGACTAACACTTAAGTTTTGAGAGGAGTTCACACACAATTATAACATTATTTTCTTTTCTTTTTTGCTCTCAGTTGTGTATGTTAACCAGGGATGAGAGGGGTATTTATAAGCCTTAAGTTGATTCAAACTTATAGTCTAAAAATGTCTCATCCTGGGTCTTCGGGGTATAGGCGGTACCACCGCTTGCCAGTCTGACACTAACACTGACACTGGGCGGTACCATCGTCTAGTTTGGCAATACCACCACTTGACACCCTGACATTGGGCGGTACCACCGCCCAGACTGATGGTACCACCGCTTAACTATCTCTCGGAGACTATGTTGGGCGGTACCACCACTTGATAGTCTCAGAGACTATGCTACAACGGTTTCACCTGTTTGGTCATTGTTTGGGCCTTTCACTTGGCCCAACACAGCCCAAACTTGGGCCCAATTAACCCTAATTGAGTTGACCTAATTACATTCTAAACTGACTCAATTAGACTCTAAACTAACTCGATCCAGACCTAATCGATTACAAGCGAATCCTATGTTGTCCGGCATGTCATTGGTTCTTCCAGCACTTCGTTCAATCCTTCAGCGCATCGTCCTCTCCTTCAGCATATTGCCTAATCAGCCTGTTATCTTCTTGCAACATTCGATCTCTTTGGCACAATGTCCGATCTTCTTGGCCCGATGCTCGAATTCACAGCTCGAAGCCTTCTACCGATACGTCGACCGATCCTCTGGCCTGACGTCCAATCTTTTGACATATTTGCTCCGGCCCAACATTTGATTCCTCCTACTTTAATCAATTCATCTTTTTTGATCGAAGTTAGCCTTGCGTTACTCAAAATGCTCATTAGATCACAAACACTATCAATTGGTTTTATCACCAAAATCCGAGATTCAACATGACATGCTCCTCGAACGTTTGGCTATAAATGATGATATCATCCAAGTAAACGATCATAAACTTGCTTAGATACTTTGTAAATAGTTGGTTCATGAGAGTATAGAATGTGCCCAGAGCATTGTTTAAGCTAAAAGGCATCACTAAGAACTCGAACACTCCATACCTAATCACACAAGTAATCTTCGCTTCATCGCCTTCAACTATGCACACATGCTAATAACCCGATCGAAGGTCAAGTTTGGAGAAATACTTCTCCTTGCCCAATTGGTCAAACAAGTTTGTGATGAGTAGGATGAGATATTTGTTTTTCACTATTACCTTATTTAGGGCTTGATAGTCAACGTATAATCGAAGACTCACATCTTGTTTCTTTTAAAAGATGACTGAAGCTCTGAATAGTACTTTAGAACTATATATGAGACCACCGCTTAGCAGTTCATTTAATTGCTTCCTAAGCTCTATTAACTCTAGAGAGGCTATGCGATATGGAGGTCTCGTTAGAGGTTTCACTCTCAATGCGGTGATCCATGCCTCTACATGATGATAGAGTTTTTAGAAACTCAAGTGATATGACATCAATGAACTCCTTCAGAACATTTGTCACCATAATAGATTAATAAGTAGCCTCCATATTAAGTGACTCTAGCTTTACTATGGCCACGAAAGTTTATTAGTCTTTTTGCACCCCCTTCTTTAATTATAAAGCAGATATTTATTGTGGGTCCTTGGTTTCTCCTCAAGAAATTAAAACCATGCAGGGGTCATCACCTACCATCAGGCACAAAAAGTTTAGGAACGACATTGGCACCAACTTCATTATATGCATGAACTCCATTTCGAGAATCACTTAGAAGTCATCCAGCGATACTATCATCATATTTGTGTTTCTGCTCCACGTCCTAATCTTGATGGGGACCCCCTTTACTATTTCAGAGATCTGCTAAGCCTCCAAGTTATATAGTCTTCATCCAACTTGGGCTCTTCTCTGAGTTCAACCCAAGTCATCTTGCTTCTCGGTCGATAATGGAATTGTAGATAGTGCCCATGTCCACCGTCATATAGGTTGTTCATCTATTTAGCTTGATATCCATATGCATCAACTTGTTGCTCCTTGCTTTTTGTTGCTTTGTCTTCACGTTTAGCCCCACTTGACCCTATAATACATTCAAAAAATGCATTACTCCTGTCTAAGGTCCTTATGACTCCTCATTCTAAACTACTCAAACTAAGGGCGATGGCCTTACCTTGTTTAATCTAGGGGGACAAATTGATGTTGTCAATGCATTGAGTGCTTAATTTTGTGGATATTCCCTCACCATGTGTGGTTCTCTACACAAGAAGCATCTATTAGATTTTGGAGCCTTACCTTTTGAACTTGCCTCTTTATGAGAACTCTTTTTCTTTAGCTCGATTGTGGATTCCTTCCCTCGAGAATACTTAGAAGGATAATTTTTTAAAATTATTTCTTCCTCCTTGAGCCCTACAAGGAAACAAAGACAGTAAGCCTTTCTGCAATGATGATTGCCCCGATCACATTGGTGACATTCTTTTGATATAGATCCTATTGTGCTAATGGCTTCAAGCCATTGAGGAAGCTGAATAGCTTATATTTTTTAGATATGTCTTATATGTCCAACATCAGTGCTAAAAACTGCTTTACATAGTCCTAAATGAAGGTGGTTTAGTAGAGTTATCTTAGCTTCATTCTTGTTATAAACTATATTTTCTTAGATAGAAACTGGGTTCTTAACTCCCGCTTCAAAGTCCTCCCATGTATCTGTCAGATAGCGATTCCGTTGTCCCAATGGTGTACCTGGTCCTTAAACTTAAGACACTAAGGGTATCCTGTATGAGTACTCTACTCTTTGATACCAGATTTATAGGCTTCAAAGTTCCAAATCTAGCATAGTCGGTCATTGGGAGTGGTAGCCAACCTTATGAGAAATATTGAGTGTCGATAGAGGATCATCCACTCTCGGTGTCATGAGAGGAATATCCATGTGTTCGTGCTCGGACAAATTCCTGGCCAGGGCCATTCAGATTAAGAAAGAAAGAGTTCTCCAAGAAAATCAGATTAGAGCAAGACTCGAGCAGAAACCGTATGGGTCTGACAGCACCATGCCCTGTATACGGTCTCTATGATATTAAATGGATGAGAGACTATAGATATATGGTAACTGAGGATAGATAGGTCCAATAGATTGGATTCTCCTATATCGTTTGGGGACTACAACGTAGTGGCATAGTACATCCGTAGTCGATGAGTCGAGTGAATTATTATAGAGATAATAATTCACTGAGCCAGAAGGAGTTCTGGTAGGTATGACTCACGGTCAGCTCGATATTGGGCTTAGAGGGTCACACACATATGGTAGGCATTGTGATGAGTAGAGGTTCGGATATGAGATATCCACCGGAGCCCTTATCTTATTGGATAACCAATAAGCTTATGAATTATTAGATCCTATGGACGTATTAGGCCTAAACCCTAAACCCTAAACCCTAAAAAACCCTAAACCCTA
Source organism: Musa itinerans (assembly GCA_001649415.1). NCBI lineage: Eukaryota > Viridiplantae > Streptophyta > Magnoliopsida > Zingiberales > Musaceae > Musa > Musa itinerans. The sequence goes on along the minus strand of LVTN01001001.1, from coordinate 56,622 downwards.
AACCCTAAAATCCTAAACCTTAAACCCTAAACCCTAAAACCCTAAACCCTAAACCCTAAACCCTAAACCCTCATCGACTACACCCTAAAACCCTAAACCCTAAACCCTAAAATCCTAAACCTTAAACCCTAAACCCTAAA
>LVTN01001001.1:15696-44618 GCA_001649415.1 Musa itinerans | reverse complement strand
GTTTTCTCTTTTGTAGGTCCTAAGGGACCATATGAGGTTTCGGGGAGGCTGACCTTTGTGGACGGACACGTAAAGGTGCCGCACGACTTAGGCAAAACCAGCTAAGTCTGTGATAATACAATCTCTAGGATATTAGATGGATGAGAGACTATAGATACACAGTAATTGGGAATAGATATGTCCAAAGGATTGGATTCCCTTGTATCGTTTGGGAACTACGGCATAGTAGCATAGTACATCCATAATCGATGAGTTGAGTGAATTATTATTGAGATAATAATTCATTGAGCCAGAAGAAATTTTAACATGTATGACTCATGGCCAGCTCGATATTGGGCATAGAGGGTTACAGACATATGGTAGGTATTGTGACAAGTAAAGGTTCGAATATAAGATATCCGTCGAAGCCCCTATCTTATTGGATATCCAATAAGCCCCTGAATTATTGGATCATATGGATAAGATCCAATAAGTGCCAATGAGAGATTATTGGATAGAGATCTACTAATCTAAGAGGCTTTGGTAGTTGGATAGAGATCCAATACCCAATAGGATAGGATTCATTAGGGTTAAGTTGACAAGGGGCCTCTATAAATAGGAGGGAACCAAACACCCATAGGCTAGAGGTTTCTTGGTTGCCACCTCCTATTCTCCTCTCCCTTCTCCTTCTCAGATAGCAGGTGTGGAGATTTAGGCAACAATTTGAGGAGCGTCATCGCAGCCCTACTGTGTGGATCACTACTAGAGAGAAGGATGCTTGACCTTCTTTATCCTCTCCTACATATCTATAGAGATTTAGAGATATACGATCTCTCTAAGTAACACAACAATCTCATGTGTAGTTTTAAGTTTCATGGGTTTTACACACCAATCTTCGCATGACAATGAACACCTTTTGGGAAATTTGGGGTTTTTATTTTTCTGTTCTTCCGTTGTGCATATGATGTCGCCCCTAGATTTTCCTATAGTATCTATTCAATACCAACCTTATTAGATCTCTTTCCAATATGTTCGCTACCAAAATTTTATATTCCCATTCAAATACATAGTTATTTGAAACTTTAATTTCTTTATAATCAAGCCCCATAGCTCAAAAATGCTATTCCATGTCAAACAAAAAATACTCGAGCTCCTTCGCATCCTTGGCACCCCCATAGAAGTGTGGTTTGGGTCCCCTCAAGTTTTGTGGCAAAGCAATGCGAGTGCTACTCCCTCCCACATTAAGAGCCCTTGTGAGCAACATAATCATGGACGTGAGTTCCACCACGATTTTGCGTAGGTGTTGCATGGAGTCTTTAGTGTCTTCCATTAGTCGATCTACTAGGACTCGACCTTGTCAATTTGATATTCCACCTCCTCTTGTAAGTTCTCTACCCCATGAAGCCTTCGATGGCCCTAGTAGAGTTCTTTTAGACTTATTTCAAGAATGTCAAAATGGGTTTCCACAACTGTAAGCCTCTTCTTATGGCTTCTTTTCCTGGTTGACGTTTTAGATTGCACTTCATTTGCTCATAGAGAATAACCAACTTCTCGTTCATTATTTTTATTATTGTGCTTCTCTTAAGTGGCTCCAACAACTAGAGAGCGAGTTTGCACTTATAGGCCATTTGCATTTGCTTAGGGCAATGGTTTGGCTTGCTTTGTCTTGTTCGATTCGCCATAGTACTTCGCCATAGCGATATTGTGAACTTTCACTATTTGCTCGAACTGCTTGCCCGCTCTGAGACCATAATATCATGAACTTAGCTGAAATTGCATAAATTGTGAGGCACCCTTGCATTATCTATTCATAAAGGGTCAACATAGTTGCAATCTCGCTAAGTCTTGAAGGATATGTACAAGAACAAATTAATTAGTTCAAAAATAGGCGATCGACAAGTCCCGATGTCTCTCGAAGAGAGCAGCTTTATAAGTCCTTCAGTAAACACAAAATATGCAAGAGAGAAAAGAAAGGAAGGAGCAAACAAAAATTTTAAAAAGCAAACGAATAGTCGTAAGTCCATAAACAATTGCTTATCGGGTGTCAGGCTCATTGGCAAGTTCCTGTGAGCTTATTGTATGAACTTGTGAATCTAATCGATGATCAATACTACTCTAAACCCTTGTCCAATCCTATGCCACCTAGGTGATTCTAGTGTGCTGAGATGGTTGATATTTTGCTTTACTTTATGGCCTCTAGAAAACAGGCCATGATGTGAAAACTAGATCATTCTAGTATAATTTTGTCCATTCTAACGAGTGATTACTCTATAATCCTGTAAATTGTCGATACTCATAATTTTTAAGAAAAACACACAAAAACAAAATAAAACATACTATCAAACATATGTACGAGCAAATAAAAGTAACGAATGATCTGTTAACGAAGGTGTTGCGAGTGCACAATAACGACATCAATGAAATATCAATGATAGGCTAAGGCCGATGATTGACAATAGTAAGTAGTGAGCGTAAAGCCATGGGCGATGATCGACAACAATGAGCGATAAGGAGAGCTAGCAACAGTAATAGTGGAAAGTAGTAGCGTGTGCAGGAGGTGCAGAGAGTCCACAATAATATGGTACATTGTGAGGGTCTAGGAAAGAAAAAAAAAAGAGTAAAAACGAAATTAGAAGGGTTATGAATAGTAAATTATTTTTATTAAATTTTAAAAGGATTGTGAATACTAAGAATGGATCTATAAATAGTAAACCCATTTTCATAATTCAAACCTTTATCATTTGATTAACAAAAATAATCATACTACAATACCGAGGTTTGTCCTGCACAATGTAATATATAGCACAATGTAATATATCTTGGTAGGAGAATAGTTATTTTTATTTAGGTTGCTACGATTTTTTAATTCCTGATAGAAACTAAATTGTTGGGTGAAATAGGTTATTCGAAGGATAACAAATTTAGGGTGCATTTAGGAACATATGAAATGTGTATTGATAACTCAATACATATTTTAAATGTGACTTAAAATTTAATATTTTTTAAAATCGTATTTGGCTTAGATGCTACATTACAAATGCTTAAATATTGATGCTACCTTAGGAAAACATTAGCATTCCAACATTTGCATGATGCTAATATAATTTTTTAAATTTTAAAGTATTTTATAATGTTATCAGAAATCATAAAATTACCAACATGATTTAGTAAGAAACTAACATTATTTATATTTCCTATAATGTGAAATTTTATTTATTTATTTTTTAAAAATATTTTATATTTATTTATATGATTATATTTATTTATTGTAATATATCTAGGTCATATGAAATTCTTTTGTATACATTGATTGATTGATTTTATTTTATTTACTTATTATTTTAAATTAAAAATATATGTTCATTTTTAATAAATATTTAAAATATTAGAAGGATAAATTTATCACATAATATTCAATAGACTTTTGAAACATAATTTCACTAAGCAACAATCACATCAATGCACATTTAAAATATAATTTTTATCTATTATTTATCAAATACTCAGAGCATTTCACAACTATACATTCACTCAAGCTTCCTTCTCTAAATGCATATTAAAAATATAAATATATTTTCAACACAATCTTAGAGTCTTATTATTCTATAAATAATTTATCCATCTCATCTTGGTAAGAGGCAGATATATAGGAAAAAGAACCTGTAAACTCTTAAGGTTTTTTAGAAATATTCTTCCAAAATCTATATAAGAGGATGTTCAAAAAGGTTAAAGTTTTATTTTATATTTATTATTATTATTATTAAATTCTCATGAAAAGTTTACTGCAACTATGTGGTAGTAGAGAATTAATATATGTTCATATGCTATATAACAGCCATAGTTGTACACTTCCTTTTCTTTTGTCTTCCTCGTCAATGTTGCAGTAAGTGCTTTTTGCCAACAGATTTGTTTGGAGAGAAACCAGTTAGGGTTTCTATTTTCTACTACCAACACCTGAAATTTGTCATAAGAATTATAGATTTGGATCAGCATTCGTATTATTCTTATCTGCATGCATGTATTAAAAGACGGATGGCATGCGTGGATATGAATTCTGATCGAGCCGCAAATACAGACAACAAATGTTTGATTCTCGTCCAAATTAGATTCAGAGTTTCTGCTCTTTAGAAGATGCAAATATGGAGTTAATGATGACGCAAATAGTCTTTCTCCTTAATCAAATTAATGATAGGCTCTTTAGACCTGCGATCGATGACTGAGAGTTGACCTCCACTGACAAGCGAGCATCCTGACAAGAGACGAGAAAATGGAAACAATGGAAGCTGATCTCTGCAACATGAGATCTCAAACAGGACAGGGGAGGAGGAAGCTGCGTAGCGAGGGCTCGAGGTACTGGAAGGCTGCAGCCCATCCGGCCTGAGTCGGGTGTGCTGAATCCCAGTAGAAGTGTTCCTCCGGGTGGCGGCACACCCTATACAACTTGTTCCCCTGGGCATCTACCTGACTGCAGGCTGCTGTGCCGGAGCTACTCTTGCAACATGGCACCAACAAGTACTTGATCGTCTCTGCTCCATTCACTGGAGAAGTAAAGAACTACTTCTGATTCATGCAATACATCTCTCACTTTGTGATATCAGGAGAAGATAGCGTAGCTGATTACCTTGACGGAGTACGTTTGAGAAGGCCGTGTTCACGTCAAGAGACAGGAAGGTTGTTGTATTACTACCTCCATCCAATTCCTCCACCAGTCGATCAACCCTGCGGTTATGGTCTGCCACTGCCGCCGATATGTTCGCGGGACAAATCGTGTAGTTCGTCTGCCGGGTGTAGTACGGGATGCATTGGATCGGGTGCAGGTTGGTGACGACCACTTTCGGAACCCCGATGCGATCAAAGCGCTTCAGGTCTGCCTTCAGCTGCGCGAACAGACGATCCATGAACCGATGGAGATGCTGCAAAAGCACGGGAAGAACGTCGTCATGGTTGTCGTTCTTTCTTTCGTATGGAAACGTCGTCATGTTTCCTTCTCGGATACTCACCAGCAAATAGTTCGGATCGAGTTGAGAGAAGTGCAAGTAGTCATTCCCGGACGCAGCGATCAACGCAACAGAAAACTTGATGTCATGTTCTGAGAAGACGCCAACGTCGATCTGAGACTGGAACTCATCGATCTGAGTGGATAGGTTTCTCTGGAAGTTCCCCGTGTCGAAGATGCCAGAGCCGGAGACGGCAAAGTTCATGCCATTTTGTAGCAGCATCAGCTTGTCACCGACTCTTCTGATCTTATAGGGGATGGGAGAACTGATTCTGATAAGAGAAGCTGCCACACCATGTGGAAACAACTACATATTACTGCAGTTCTTTCGCCAGAAACGAGCTCAGATACATATGCTTGCAATCTAGCAAAACTATGGAATCGGATGCGTACTTTTATATTCAATGGACACACTCTGGTGGTGGCCTCATGATATGTAAACCAAAAGAAACAATAGATTACAAGGTGTTGAAGGGAAGTAATAATGCATGCAGGCATATCAACTGCAACCACTGATTGAGAGGAGAATAATATCGAGTCATGAGACAGTGAGTTGGTAAAAAGATCGCCAAAGCGAGAGTTCCTTTGGTAAAGATGTAAGCTACTTTAGACTACGCTGAAGAGAAGAATCACATGGACCGATGTAAACGTCGGTATTAGAAATAGATAGATAGATAGAGAGAGAGAGAGAGAGAGTTACACGTGGTGTGGATAGATGAAAAAGCAAAGCAGATCTTTGTAGAAAGATAGAGAGCTAATCTATAAGACAAAAGCTTAGTATTCTAAGGAAAGAACAGACTGACCAACATAGTCGGTGAGGACCTTCCCGTCGGAGAACCGGCCGGTGGGCTTCTTGGGAAAGGTCATGCCGTAAGGCTCAAACCAGGAACGCGCGATGTTCCTCCCCAGCTTCTTCCCCAGGTTTCCTGTGTCGGCGTATGAGTCGCCGAAGACGAACAGCTTACGAGCTCGGTATTCCTCCTCCTGCTTGCCAGTATCACTACCAGTAATCGTAGTCCCTGCAACATGAGGAGTCTCGTAGAACTGAACACCGATGAGCGTGAGAAGCAAGCCAAACTGAGGTGAGCCGAAGGCAGCCTTACCCATCATGAAGAAGACCAATGAGAAGGCACAAAGGATGACCCTCTCCATGGAAGAAGATGATGCGATCAGATGCAGAGAGAAGGGAGATGTAGTAAGACATGAGAGGAGTATTTATAGAGACTGGACTAGCTTTTGTCCACCTGTAAAGTGGGACCCATTTGATGTTAAATTCTCCGGTATGTTTCCTGTCTCTCTCTCTCCCTCTCTCTCTTTCTCTCTCTCTCTCTCTCTCTCTCTCTCTCTCTATATATATATATATATATATATATATAGTAATTAATACACATGCAATCTGCAAACTTAAAATTACACGTTGGAAATTGTACCCTCTGACAGCACATATCGATTCGCATTACAAAGGTCGTTGTATCATGACGAATAATTGAGGTGTCGTTCCTATCGGTCATATATGTGAATATGTATAACCTACGTGGTGACTATTCGCGGTACGTCTCTCACCTACGGAACGAGTACAGCCACTGGTAGAGCCACTTGAGTCACGACTCACTACACAATTACGTGGTGAAGAGGGGCTGTAGGGTGCCACGCCACATCTTGCCGTCGTGTCTTGATCGGTGACACGAGTATGTGTCCTATGGTCGGTTCCATACTGAGTCCAACCCTGGAAAACACAAGGGTGTGGTGTCAACTGAAAACTGGGTCCCGCACAAAGTCTTGGGTGGCACCGAACCCTGGATAATTCCGTGGCTGATTCAGTCTTGGGCGTGGTAAGAAGAGTACGCCGTGCTGCGCCCTTTAAGGGTTGAGAGGGAAACCCAAACTATTGGGCCGGTTTTGATGTGAGACGGTGGCGAAGACCGGAAGACGGCTGTCGTATATGAGGTCCGACAGCTGAAACCCTACAGTGAGAACGAAAACCTGAGGAATGGGAAAGCGCGGGAAGAAGCACCGGGAGCCGCAAGGACGTCGGGGTGGCGACGCTAGTGACGAGGAGGATTTCTTGCCCTCCTCAGCTTACGACGTCCCGCCGCCGACCAACGATCGAGAACACCAAGAGAGCGAATCGGGAGAAGAAGAAGATGATGATGGCGGAGGAGCCTGGGCGGCGGCTGCCCCGTCCAAATTCCATCTCTATCAGCTGTCGGTCCAGGTGAAATCAAACCTCTATTATCCGGGAAAGATTTCTGGTTAGGGTTTATGGGTTCTATTAAAGTTGGATTCCTTTTATCTTTGATGATGATGTGTCGGAGCAGTCGCCCAAGGGAGATATCAGCTACATGCAGAAGTTCTTCTTGATGTATGTCGGTGGGCGGTTTCCGATCCATTTGCAAGAAGATTTCTGCGGCACTGCCCTTCTGAGGTATAAATGCAAATATTTGTGTTCGAAACTTGTTGTCTTCTTTCCTCTTTTTGGTTCTTCAGTGCCACTGAAATTTGGTTAGGTTCAAAGGTGTATAGTTGCTCTTGTAGCAATGTTCTTTGGTGACAGCATTTGATTTTGGGAAGCAAACAAGTGAAATTTTTCTATCAGAATCTTGAATCGATGTGAATAATGTACAGTTAAGTTAGAACTTAATGAAGAAAGCCACCTTTCATTAGTTACTTCGGTGGCCCATCTGTCAGAGAAATTCTGCATCTTTTTAGGAGGTTTAGTGAATCCAAGTGTAGTAGTTTCAGTAGGAGCCCGGCTATAGCTAAGAGAAGTAATCTGTAGCTGGAAGTTAATTTATGTTTCTAATCCTACCAATGAAAATAAGGTAAAAAATTATTTGGCTTGTTTTTCTACATCATCATCTGGATACTAAAGTGACAACAGGCATGAACAATTGCAAGAGGTGATGAGAATTCTTCATCTTGATATATTCTAATCCACTTGGATTTCACTGAGATTGTTGGGGGTTTCACTCTTCATACAAATATCCTACTCATGTTGCTTGCTCAAAATTTGATATCTATATTTCTGGAGAAGTACTTATAAGAAGTAGGTGGCCCATTTTTGCTACCACTTGGCAATTGTTCTTAAATAGAGTCTTGTTTCCTTGTTTGATGCTCCTAATTGTCAGTTCATGTTCTTTGGAAGTTTCGGAGGACAAGCTTTATGCCATTGTTCTTTTGATGTGATTAACTTTGATTAACTTAGAACCATCAAGTAAGAGTCGATTAATGAAGTTTGAATTAATGATCATTGTAGAAATAGATGAGGAAGGCAACATCAATTATTAAATTCATTAGAATAATGATTTACAAATATAACACCAAAGATAGTTGGATAACAAATACAAGAAGTGCTCTTGAGGTCACTGTACACATTTAGTATATTTCTTTACTCCCTTTCACCTTTTCTTGTATATTTTTTAATCACTAACAAATTTGGCATCTAAATTTGTTGGTGTTATTATTGTTGTCTACAAAATAGAATGAAATTGTTCAGCTGTTAGATTCTCCTTTTTTATCTGTTAGATTCTTATCTGCTGACTTTGATGAAAAATTTTGCTTTCCTTCCTGTTTTTGGCAGTTGTCAGTGGCTTCGCAGTGACCCAAGACGAACTGCAATTGGTGTTGATTTGGACCTTGAAGCACTTAACTGGTGCTTGGAGAACAATCTAAATAAGGTTGGAGGTGATGGGTGTTCTAGGATCTCTCTTCTCCACGGTAATGTGTTGCGCCCTCAGGAAGCTTGCCTTGTGAAACACCAAGTTGAAGATCTTGTGAAAGATCTAGCTTTATGTGACAAAAATGGTGCTTCAGAAGCTGTCACAACAAATGAGAGAGATGATTCTGAAGTTCAAGGATGCTTCACCTATGCATCCATGAAAATTGATGCACTGCCAAATAGAGACATTGTCTGTGCATTCAATTACAGCTGTTGTTGCCTCCAAAAGCGCAAAGACTTAGTTTTGTATTTCAAGCATGCTTTTAATGCACTATCGAAGAAGGGTGGCATTTTTGTGATGGATCTATATGGAGGTGTGTCATCAGAGTGCAAGTTGCGTCTTCATAGAAGGTTCTCTAACTTTACAGTAAGTTCTGTTCTTGATGTCATCAGAAGCATATTTTTTGTGGGTGTACCTGTGTCATGAGCATTACTTTATGCATGACCAAACTATGCTCTACAAAAGGAGGTTTGGCTAGTAAGTAAGCAGAATTTGCAGATATCTGAATCTCCTATTTGGGACACCTAATAACAAGCTGATCTTGACCTTGTGTTGCTTGTTCCTTCATGCAATAGAAATTGATGAGAACTTAATCGATGCTGCCTTTAAAATGGTTGGATGAGAATGTAATTGACATGGAAGTTGTTTGGAACAAAATGCAGTTTAACGTTGTCTCAGTGATTGTGTCTTGACTTGCATTAAAGTATTAAAGGAACTAAACGTTTGCACTTCAATATCAAAATTTTGGCTTATAGTCGCTATAAATTTTTTGATGACACTCAAAGTATGAACTTATCTCTTTCTATGTGGCTTACATATTTTGTTGTGATTGCAGTATGTATGGGAGCAAGCAGAATTTGATATCATAAACCGCAGGACAAAAATTAGCCTCCACTTTCATCTTGGAAAGCAACGGATAATACGGCATGCATTTTCATATGACTGGCGGTTGTAAGTTTCATCTTTGATATCCAACCAATAAATCATGATGTTTTCTATGCATCTATGCTGCTATTGTTATTCTTGGTCTTTTTTTTAGCAGCATTATTGCTTGGATAATATTTCTTTTGCAAGTTTCGATCTGCTGCTACAAAAATGTTGTCACAAAAACATCTTATCCTTAATCTTGATCTGGCTTCATGCCCTTTTTCTTTTTCTTTCTTTTTTTTTTTTTTTTGCAAGAAAACAAAAGTAGCTTAACTTAATCAAACCAAGGGTTGGAACACCATTCACATCACTTCATGACCAAATTTATGCAATTAACTTCTCCACACTTCATGTGGACATGTACCATAGGTGCATGAGAAAACTACAGGCAAACACAGTTTGATAACATGTTAATGCTCCAACTTGAACTAAATGCAAGGCTTCAAGCACTTGCACACAAGAGATATCTGAAGCTTCAGCCATGACTCGTCAAATTTGCTTTCATAAAGCACCTCATTCCAACTTGCAAGCTGTATTTGATAGTTTTATTTTAAACATTATGGTTAAAATCCATTTTTCGCTGCTTAAGAAACAGATATGAGAGTTGAAGTGGTCAAATTCTCTGTCTTTACAGGTGGTCACTACCAGAAATCAAGGATTGCTTGGAGGAGGCTGGATTCCAATCCATAAATGTTTGGATCCAAAAAATGCCAGACACCACGGACAATCAGAACTCGGAGGAATTTACCGTCAGCCGAGATGTCAAGTACGAAAAGGTGGCATCCTTCCAGCAACAAGATGCATGGAATGCATATATTGTTAGTGTAGCAAACGTTTAAATGATGTTTCACTATGCTTCATGTTTCATCAGGACAAGATCCTATTCATGTGCCACCAGCAACAAGATGCATGGAATGCATATATTGTTAGTGTAGCAAACGTTTAAATGATGTTTCACACTTTCACTATGCTTCATGTTTCATCAGGACAAGATCCTATGCATGTGCCACCAGCAACAAGATGCATGGAATGCATATATTGTTAGTGTAGCAAACGTTTAAATGATGTTTCACTATGCTTCATGTTTCATCATCAGGACAAGATCCTATGCATGATAGGTTCTACGTATAAGTTTTGTTTGTTAGTGATCAATTAAATACACCAGAAGGTTTCCTATTACTTCCTATAGACACGATCAAATAGTTTAGGAAGGTATTAGACAAACTTCCAGTACTCGGTCAAGCCTAGGAATCCTAAAACCACTTTAGAATGTGAGAATGAGTCATCTGGTTTCACTCGGGTTGGTATTATATGCTTCCTCATCAAAACTCTCCTGATAATGAGCACTGGGTGATGCAATCAAGTTTTCCAATGACATTTAATAGTGAATTTTTTTAGGTAATAATCAGAATTTAGCAGGTATTTTAGACCACCTTTGGCTACTTGAAGCTTTATGTTGCTAGATCCACCATGATCAAGTTAGAAGGGGTGATGTTTGAGCTTTTCTTTTGCAATGTTTGTGTCATATTTGTGTAGTTGTGGCATATTTCTGTTGACGTGTTTGGTAGACTTTCTGCTCCTACTCTTTCTTTCGTGGCTTAGTGTCAAAAGAGCCAAATGGGTTTCTTGGCTTTCATGGCTTCTGTAAAAAGACGAATCAGAGTAGCAGGTGCTATAGCTTGCCCTCATGAATTTTGGAGATGGTGTTGTTTTACCGAAATTTTTTTTTTTTTAATGTTTCTAAATCTTTTAGTTGTTTACATGAAATGATTTGTGGATTTATGCCTCAACTCAAAGTTACATATATTTTAAAATGTTTATTCATTCAGGTCAATATAGCTCAGTCTGTCCAACAAGAAGAAACACGCAAAGCCGAGGAAGGAGAGAGTGGTTTGTTCAAGGTCTCGATCATCAATGGTGATAAAAAGATGGTAAAATATCATGGACTACCCAAACTGATATCTGACACCAAAACTATAAGCCTTGGTTTTGCCAGTGTTACGCCTCTAAACCTTAGGATTGCTAGTGAACGACTGTGACGAGATTTGGACATGTGCACCACGCATTAAAATTGTGGAAGGCCACATCATCCAACAACGGTAAATGAACATGGAAGATTACAATGATGCCATTTTTGTTCATTTGCATATTAAACATGTAAACAAGCCGACCAACATTAAGCCACATCTGCTTGCATCCACCATCAGATCAACTAAAAAGGGACAGAAAAGGAGGGGTTTTATTTACCGACCCCGGAGCAATATCTTTTACTTGGGGTTGCGTCTGCCATTTTGGAGAGAAAAAGGCCCTGAAATATGAATGTTTCTTTCTTTTCTTCTGTCGCACTGTTTTACTCTCGTATTCTCCACTGTCAACAAAGAAATGTCGATACATACCCGAAAATAAGCACGGGATCATAGATGAGTGATGGGTTGCACAACTTTTCTTCTAAAGGAAAAAAAAAAAAAAAGGGAATACATTGCTTTGATTTATTTTCCTTTTGGTTTAAACTCTGATGAGTTACGTTAAAAAAGGATTAAGCCAACAAAATGCTGCTGTCGACCACTTACTCATTCCAATACAACTCCAAATTTACTCAGCTCGGAAACCACAACAGGTAACCAAGATTAGATAATTATGCTACTTCAGTACCACTTCATTCCAATTGACTGCTGCTCAATGGAGCATCATCAACCATATCCAGCTCCTGTTCAACCCCTTTGACCTGCAGTTGACATTTTAACACAAGAACAGGTTTATTTTAGCAAATATTTGTTACTCGAGACATGGCAAAGTAGAACTCAAAGATTAAATCACATGTTCCGTTCTATTCTAAGCAACTGGACGAATAGTACATATGTTGCCTATAAGATCTCAGATGCAGACATGTCTTGTGCAGCAATCGGTCAACAACTATTTCCATATGCCCACACAACGAAAACAGAGAGTTATAGTATATACTAAAGACATTATAAGCCAGTTTAGTTAGAGAATACCAAGCACCATAAATCGATATCTTAGAAATAAAATTTAACATCAAAAGAAATTGATAGCAGCATTTAATAGATCTATGGTGTTTCTGAACAACCAATATGGCACTGTTATGTACTAGTGTCTGATTCAATAAAGCTAGCTCATTCTTAAAACTTCTTCAGACGAGAGATTGCCTCCAAAGATCTCAAATTTGAAAAGAAATTTTTCTGCCTCATCCTGGAATATAAAATAAACAACCATACATCTTAATATTACCTCTGGCACATAATGCATGAGCATGTTCTCGATGCCTGACTTCAAAGTCACAGATGAGCTCGGGCAGCCGCTGCAGGCACCTTGCATTCTTAGCTTGACTATCCCAGTTTTACTGAAAAGTAAACATCAAGTAATATTAGGTCACTGCTGAATTAACAGGATGTGAAACTCTAGTTTATATCTGATGAGAATGAACGGAGGAGAAGAGACATACAGATCAAATTCACGGTATTCGATATCCCCACCATCATCTTGCACTGCAGGTCGAATTCGTGTCTCTAACAATTCTTTGATCATCGCAACAATCTCTGAATCGTCCTACAAAATATTATTTAGTTTCAGAAGGCCACAAAGTTCAGCAAACTGATCATATAATAAGTTCCAAGATGCAAACATTCAAATTATACTAACAATATCGAAGTTCACTATAATCCCAATACTGAACTCTACTTCCAGGATAGAGACCTAATATGCACTGAGCTGAACTTTTTTCTCCTCATGGAGAAAAGCTACTGGAAGCCAGCAGGTTCTAAATCTATGAACCTCTATTGATATTACACCATGAACTTCTCAATTCATTTACTTGTCCAGGATATTTGTTTTTCAATTACAACCAATCTTAAGACTAGTTCAACTAGATTCTTTTAGTCCAAAATGAAATTTGCATGAAAATTCTGGTCATCGCATACAATCAAGTTTCTACAACTGTAATGATAAAAAAAATCTGTAACAAGAGAGTATAAACCTCATGAATTGCTGTGTCCATAGAAGCTGCAACATTTGACTCGAGGAAAAGTGGTTTCCCAGATGAATAAAAGTCCATTATTGCAGCAAAAATTTCAGGCTTCAGAAAATCCCATGAAGCATCTTCTGACTTTGTTACTGTGACAAAGTCTGATCCAAAGAATACCCTTGTGACTCCTGGGTTACCCATAGTTTCATAAAATTTCAGCATGTCCAATTGTAACACACTCAGTATTTAATACCAAGTGTAATGCACTCAGTATTTTGTAAGAGAGATGGAACAGTACTAGTAAGCATATAGATTAAAAAGCCAGCAAGATACGGACATGTGGATCCAATATTGAAGGAACTTAAGCATAATAAAACCTTCTTTTTTTTCATGACTCCTTCCAAGACTTAATAGAAGATGATTCTTAGTGCCATAATAAGGTTGCCCTTTTGTGTTCTATATAACCAGAGTTCTAACAATGGAAACAACCTTTCTACTTGCAAGGGTAAGATTGGGCACATTGTTCTTCTCAGATCTCGTATTGGCAGAAGCCTTGTGAATTGGCAAACTTTATAAAACTTAATGAAGCAAAACTTCTGTTCTTCCTAGAATGAAATATTCCTGCTGGTACTATACTGCACATAGCTTTAAATTGCATCAACAGAAAGGTATACTTAAATCACTGAAATGTCCTAATGTGATAAGATTATCTACTCAAAGGAATCAAGATTCTAAAATTGAGGATTCTTGAGAATGAAAAATGGTAAATAGTCTTCCAAAAAGGAGCAAGAGCTTTGCAGTCCCTCACAGAAGACATTGATAGTACAGCTTAGAGAACGACTCATACAAATTATTAGAATCAACTTGACCATTTACAGAAAAATTCTTGTTTCGGCTTTTCTCAATTTCATATAAAGAATACTAAAATGTTTCGCAACAAACTTTATTCTTTTTTCTAATTTCAATAACCTTTAATTCCCAAATATTTGGCATAGGGTACACATATCCATGCCCACCAATTAATTTGACTACAAGAATTTCTAAAAAAAGCATTATTACAAATTTCAGTTTTCAGCTTATATTGTCTTACACTAACTTGCAATCATGACTAGAGGTGTCGGTGGACTACTTATCTCCAAATCACCAATACCCAATAGAACCTTTTGTAAAACCAGAACCTACCTGTAAACCCATAGACCCAAATCAGGCTCCACAACCTCATTAATCAATATCAAGCTACATCTGAAAAGCCCTAACTCCATCCATGAATGTCAAACTCACTGATTAGGTCTCAGCCTAGAGTGCCCAGTTTCAGTCCAATGATATTCATGCATGAAAATTTAAACTCAACTTGATAGTCATGCATTAAAATTTGTGTCTACCCATTGAAGCAATACATGCCACACAGACATTTTAATAGTACAAACCTTTTGTAGTTACTGAAGGAATAAATGTCATATGGGTACTTTGATAGTGGAAGCCTTGTAAACTGCTCATGCATCAACTAAGGTATGATAATTGTTATATGCACCCACAAATGCATAAGAATTGCATCTGATAACACATTATTCTTCCATTATCTAAGTGTCGGACATTGCAAACCTCCAAGGGGCCACCAGGTCATAATGTTTATTCACAAGTCATCTCCAGTCTGAATTTTGTGCTACTTTTTTCTGTAGAGATGACAGAAGTGTTCTTTAATCATAGCCCTTAATATTTTCTGGTTTCAAGATAAAAAAAGAAAAAAGTCCATGACCTTCTATGGCTGTACCACAGAAGATATTATGAATAGTTAATACCAACAAAGCTTTACAAAAGAAAAGAATGGAATCCTGACAGTCAAATGGTAATGCAAGCCATTGGCAAGAATTTTGGACACATTTAGCAGACTGCACTACAGATATGTGCCAGACAGATATGTATATTTAATTATTCCAGATTGTATGAAAGCATAAAGACATCTACAGACCAATAATCAGGGGGCCTCACCCTTTTGTCGGGGATGAGAAAGTTGTACCACATTGGATTGCCAATCACCTATAAAGCATGGACAAGGAAACTGGACATGGACAATATGTTATGGATAAGACATCACCTAAATCTCATAAAAGATAATGCATAGTCACAGCAACTGCTATGTGCACATTTCATATGCTGTTGTAATTGTATGCCTTATATATAATAGATAAACTATGCTTCTGAAGCATAACAACAAATTATATAAGCAACGACTTCACAGATGCTTCAACAAAAGAAATTTTAAAAGTTAATTATGTACAACAAAAATCCTCGATAAATTAAAAGTCCTAAACATATTTAAATAAGTGTTATTTTAAGCTACCCAACATGTGGCAGGAAGTTTCCATTTGTCAACGGCCGACAAGAACACCAAAAGTATTTCAAAGTGTCCAACATTCTGTCAATGGCTCAGGCTTACCTTGTAAAGAACATATTTAAGTCAAAACAAAACACTTGATTGTCTAAGAATATTCTCCTAACCACAACCTAAATTGCAATAATTGATATTTTCCTAGTAATTAGTGATGAAAGTCAGTTTTCAGCATTCATAGAAGCACATAAGTTAAGAAAAGCAGCATGTATATATTAACAAAATACATATAAGCATAAGACATTAACAGTGGCAAAAGACCACACATGATATTTATTGAGCATAGAGGACTTATATTGACATTAAGAGATAAGTTATTGACACAAGAGAGTGGTAAGTTAATTCAGCAACCATCAGAAAAAATTCTAGAAACTTGACGTAAAGCAACTGTCAGCAGGGAGTTGCAATACGAGAACAAACACATTGACATTTTAAAGCAAACTGACAATTTTAAGTCTAAGAAAAAGCAAGAGCTCAATGGAAAAAAAAACTATACCATCAATGCCAAATAAAGATTTAGCCAGTGGTGAAGTCATGGCTGTACGAGCATTGGGAAAATCAGCGCTTCCAACTTCCATTACTGATTTTCCTGGGTAAAACATGAGAGACAGTGGATTGGGTGTCGACTGCGTTTGAATAAACATGCTCCTCCTCTGTCCTGTGCAAAAAATGGTCAGAAAATTAAGTCTCCCACAATACTTTGTGAAGACACCAATCACCTGGACTTACAATATGCAGTGACCACATCATCATTTGCAACAGAATCATATATGTGACATCAGCATTACATAAAGCCCATTATACATGGGCATTAATGAACTTAAATGTTACAGAACAAGATTCTTTATGCATTGGTAACTAAAGCAGTAAGGTAATCAAACATGGATTACACATGACCACATGGTTATAAATTTTTTATTAGGTACAATCCTGAACTTTGTTGAATACATCAAGCCAACTTCGTTGTAATTAGGTCTTATGCAAGACAACTGCAGAAGTACCTGACTCTACAAACCACGTCAGTTGCAAGCCATTTAAATGGAAATGCATATTGTTGACATTGTAAGTATTACACTCACAGCTCACCATTAACAGAAAATTCCGTGTGCCTCAAAGACCAGTTAGACCCAGGGGATGACATCCTTAATTGTTGAAGATGCTGTTGAATTCCACAAGGCATACAAGTGTCACTGAATTTGATAGGAGAATAATGAAGTATAATAAGACACCAAAGAAAGTGTGATCACACGTTATCTTTTCTTACAAGCTAGAAGACAGGCCTGCCAAATTTTGAGATATTTAAAAAGTTCAAACCCGTCAAACTATTCCCCCTAGGTGACCCATTCAGGAGATCTTGATGATCGATAACACAGTCATGTTACCAATGTTGTCACCTTGACTGCTTGTAGGTGCTATGTGGAGCACTTGGTCACCAAGATAAGAAACTTTGCTTATTCAAATGAATTAGCTTGGCCACTAAGACTACAAAAGAAACTTGTAGCAGAAAATATGTGG
This sequence comes from Musa itinerans, assembly GCA_001649415.1. Classification (NCBI taxonomy): domain Eukaryota; kingdom Viridiplantae; phylum Streptophyta; class Magnoliopsida; order Zingiberales; family Musaceae; genus Musa; species Musa itinerans. The sequence goes on along the minus strand of LVTN01001001.1, from coordinate 27,111 downwards.
GATGCTTTGTATTGTAACAACAAAAAGATTATGGTATCCTTATCACAGACATATGTCCAATATCATAGCCATCCAACCAAAAATACATATTCTCGGAACTCAATCTGACCATTTCCATAAAAAATTTTACCATTTCAAAGGGTGTCAGCATAGAAATGCGTTAAGTTAGCAGCCTAAAACAAGGAAAAAGCATAATGACTTCAGTATTGCAACTAAGCGAACAGTTCATCACAACTCAACTTCGTAAACAGCAAGCCGTTTCTTTAAAATTGTAACATTCTAATTTTGCAAACTAGATACAGGCAATTAGCAACTATTTATCGTGATCATGCATGAGTGAGAAAAAATAATTCTAAAATATAGGTAATTTATATATCTCAAAGTAGTTTAGCCAGGTGTTCAGCTGAACCTTGATTTTTTTTTTATTTCGATAATAATAGAGGTCCGGATTCTTTTATTTTGTTCAAAGCAAACTTAGAAAGTTGTCTAGACATTTTGTGTACTTGCTTTGTTCAGTTTTAAGTTCAACTACGTTTGATGTTAATTTCAATTTCTCATAATTTCATAGCCATAATTCACGTGAAATAAGGGGTGAAAAGTAGATGAAAGCAATCAAGTTCTTGTAACAGCGGAAACTTTGTGGACGAATGAGCGCACAACACATCAGAAGAAAACCTCACCTCCAAGCCCGATCCACGGAGCCGAGACCCATGACTCCGATGGATTTCGAACAAAGGGCCACTGGTTCCGAAGAGAAAGAAAAAAAGATGAAGAAGAGATTGCACGACAAGAAGAATGGAGATAGCATCCGCTTCTCCCTCTGAACAAGCTTGGATTAGGCTTTGGAGTCCTACCCGAAAAATAGCTTCTTGCTACCAGCCCTGCAAAGCCCTTCATCCCTTTCATCTTATCGCTTCACCAACAAATATTCACGAATTCGAATCAAGAAAATATTGAACGAAATATCGAGCTCATTTGACGTGAGGTCGGGCGAGATTGTGATACCTTTCGATGCGAGCTTCCTAAAGAGCTGCGAGCGCCACCGAGGGGAGAAAGATCGTTGTAGGCCCAGGGAGATGCGGTCGGCGCCCTTGGGATGGCGGAGAGGACCGTGCGGGAGACGGGCGACGAATTGGGATGGGGCAAAATGGTGCGTCAGACGGGATTAGGGCTCGAAGGAAGCGAACGTAGGGTGATCGATTTGGATGACAAGACTGACCTTTTATGGCCAGTTAATACCTTCGATGCCTCGACGCGTGTCGTCTTTATAACATATTAGAACATGTAACATGTTGGATTAAGTTCCGAATGCAAGTGTTTAATTGGATAATTAGGTCTCAATTCGATGCAAGTTCGCAAGTAATGATCATTAATCGAGGATTTATTGACTATCTTACTCACTTTAAATTAGCTTAAATTATTTATTAATTAAATTTGGATAGGTTTATGTATAAACTTAGGTAACAAGTCATATTGATATAATATAGATTAAATTCAGCAATTAGATACTTAATTACAATTATAATGACAAATTAGAATCATTAACACTTTGTCGACAAAAGAAGTGGCTATTCTTTATTTGCTCTATGTATATTTTGTGTGTTTTACGAAAAAATAATAAAAGTAAGGCTAACTAACATCATTTCGGTGGGGATTTTTTTTTTAAATAATAATAGTAAGGCTAACTAACATAAAAAGTCAAGATCCTGGTCTTGAAATGTTGGTCTCTAAATATAATATATATATATATATTATTTAATATATTGATAATATAATAATTGAGTAAATTTTGTATAATGATTAAAAAATACTTACTTAATCATAACTCCACATGTGATAGCATAATTAGTAAGAGGAGGATGAGTCTCCATCAATAATTAAGTCATATGAACATCAATTAAAAATATAAAAATATAAAAATATTCTATCCATACTATTAAATGGAAGGACGAAAAAATATTTCATTTCATATGGAATATTTCCTCTGACTAAAATCTATTATAAGAGATCATCAAGTCAAGTTATTATTATTATTATTATTATTTATTAAAAATTGATCTTTTTCGTTTTATCATTCATCGTTAACTTTAGTATTGGAGAGTTCAAGTCCAAGGAAACTTTGATCTTCATACATAATCAATCACAAAACAAATATTCAACATCTCTCAACTACCAAGTTAATATTCTGAGTATCCTTTTCGGTTAAATTAGACTACTTATACATATGAGCTTACATTCAGTCCTATAGCTATCATTTTTCAATCACGTAATATTATGAAAGTAACAATCGGATTGAATCGGCAAAGGAACAGTTACATTAACATGCAAGTGCATTGAATATGATACAAGTCAAAGTCCACCATGCATGGCAGCTTCTTCATTGCTCGGGAAACATCCACAAGCACATCAATCTCTTCCTCTAGTTCTCAGTCTACCGTCAGGTCCTCATCAAGAACAATCAAAGAACTGAACAGCACAGGAAAGAAAGAAATCAAAGAGGTCTCCCATCATTCCATATCCTATTAGGAACCGCCACCCTTAGATGTTTTAATGACTAATCATTTCCCCATTAAATCTTTTAGTGACAAATTTGTAATTACTCCTTGGTTAATATTCAAGTTTCCTTTATAGTGCCATCTAATTCATGCCAAAATGCTAATTACTCCTTCGTTGTTAAGCAGTAAGGTTATATTTGTAAGACATAATAGCAACCATAATTCCGTCTTAAGTTTGATGGTTGCTGGTCGTCACAGACATGAAAATATTTGATTTATAGAAAGTGAAAGGAAACTTTTATCTTCATCGTCACCATATATTCTTCTATACTGATGTCCACTGAGGTCTATTTTGTGCTCTGGCATGGATTATAATAATAAGAGACTAACTGCTACAATAATAAAATCTGATTTTTTTTTGGAAAAAAAAGATTGATATAGATATTCAAATGTTATCTATGAGAGCCTTAAGTTCTTCCATTTTTCCCAAAGATAATGCCAAAAACTAGAATAAGTAACCCATATATCATGCAAAACAATAAGTTGCCAATAGGAACTTTTTTTTTTGGGGGGGCCACCATAAGTGAGGAGAAAAAAAAAAAAGATTAACCAGTCAACCATCTTTCCATCTCCATCACGCGAAACAAATAAAAAAGAAACATTCTTCGACTTGTGACTGTTCTTAATTTTTTTTCCCAAAGCTGTCCTTGTTCTACCTAATACAATTCGAAGAAAATATCTTCTTACCTAATTACAAATTACCCTAAAACTCACCTGTCTTCTCGTTAGAGAATTCTACTGATGTGGAGGCTGGTCAAACAACGGTCCCACGTTGCTCCCAATCAGAAGAAAGGTGAAGATGAAATTAACAGAGTACGCTGGATAAGTGTAACTCCAGCCAATCCTTTGGCCAGCCTTGTATAGTTGAATCCCATCGAGCAATCCCAACCTCTCCCGTTTGGTTTGGAGCTCGAAGATGCGGAAATCCCCCATCCATGGCGATCCAGAATCCTCAATCGTAGCTCGGCTCGCGAAATCTCTCCCGTCTCCGCCCCAAAGTTGGCTTCTTTTGTTGCCCCGACTGGGGGAAATGCGCATCTGGATGTAAAGATGCGTTCTTGGCCGCGAACGCAGAGCTCTACTTAGATCCGCCGATTTAGTGGCGAGGATGAAGGGAACCCTGCGTGTGTTGTTCAGTTTCTTGATCCTGATCGGGGTGTTTTCAGTCCTTGGCTTCCGGGCCGTGCTCCAGGACGGCAGGCCCCGCGAGCGGCAGCCTCCGGAGGCGCCACCGGTCAACGCGACGCTCCTCAGGCTGGCTGCTGTGGAGCAACGGGAGACGGAGCTGCAGAAGGGCTTCGACGACCTCCTTGACGGGACCTTCCTGTTCGGCCACGGCGGCGGCGGCGCCGGGGGGCGGCCCCGGACCAATTCGGACTGGCGGCGGGAGAACCACCTCGATGTGCTGCGGCGGCACGAGATGCGGTTTTCCCACCGGCTCCGCGCCCCCAAGGACTACAAGGCCTTGCCCGACTTCCGCCGCCCCCTTCGTGACTGGTTCCGGCGCCGCCGATTCCATCCCGGGATCATGTCGGAGCTAGTCGAGCACATCAAGCGCCCCATCGATCGCCACCACGGTCGCCTCGACACCGACGCAGAGCATTATGGCTCCTGCGCGGTGGTTGGCAACAGCGGGATCCTTCTGAACAACGACCACGGCGAGCTGATCGACGGCCACGAGCTTGTGATCCGTCTCAACAACGCCCGCATCAACGGGTACGGCCACAAGGTGGGCTCAAAGACCGGCCTTTCCTTCGTAAACAGCAACATACTCCACCTGTGCGCTCGACGGCACGACTGTTTCTGCCATCCATACGGCGAGAACGTCGCCATGGTCATGTACATTTGCCAAGCCGCCCATTTCCTCGACTACGCCGTCTGCAACTCCTCCCACAAGGCGCCGCTCCTCATCACGGACGCGCGGTTCGATATGCTCTGCGCCCGCATCGTCAAGTACTACTCGCTGAAGAGATTTGTGGAGACGACCGGGAAGGCGCCGGAGGAGTGGGCGAAGGCCCACGACCCGAGGACGTTCCATTACTCATCGGGGATGCAGGCGGTGATGCTGGCGTTGGGAATCTGCGACAGAGTTGGCGTCTTCGGATTCGGGAAGTCGCCGGAGGCGAAGCACCATTACCACACGAACCAGAAGGCGGAGCTGGACTTGCATGATTACGAGGCGGAGTATGACTTGTACCGCGACCTGGTTGAGCAGCCGCGGGTAATACCGTTTCTTCAAGACTCCGGCATTAAGATTCCCCCGATAGTATTCTACCACTGAGATTATTGTTTCAATGTGATGAGAGAAATTGCATATATATATATAGTTGGAGAGTGTTCTCATTTTACATATGACAAAAGTGCTGCTCAAATCACTTTTTATCCTTTTCCTTCCTTTCCTCCCTTTTCAAACATACTCAATTAAATCAATTCATTCAATTTGAACCGGTTCAAGATAGACACAAATCTTGATTCCGTCCAAGATAAAAAATATATAATTCAATAATATTAATATATATTAGTTTTATATTAATAAAAAAATATATTAAAATTAATATTAAATTATAAATATAAAAATATTATAAAAATATTATAAAAATAATAAAAGTATGACAAAAAGAATAAAATAAATTTCACATTATTGAATATAAAGTAAAACATAATATACTAATATTATTTGAATATCTCAAGTAAATAATAATAAAATATCAAAAAAAAATATTAAATATTAATTAGACATAAAGTCAACATAACAAAAATAAAAAAAATAAAATATCATTTTTATAACTAATATTTTAAATAAATAATAAATAAAAATAGTCATTATTTAACAAGCGAGGGTACTATCATCAATTAATGCTGTCAGGTGGTGGTACCACCTTGTCAAGCACTAGAGCTCGATCTTCGAAGCTCTGTTAGGCGATCGTACCGCCCAAACTGAGTGGTGGTACCATCTAGTGTTAGTCTGTAGGCGGTAGCACCGCCCAATAATGGTGGTGGTATCACTAGTACTTGAAATTCGGGGATGTGACACTTTTTGGCTCCAATTCTGAAGCCATTTGAGCCTATAAATACCTTATCCTTTTCTGCATGAAAGGGCATGAAAGTGTGAACAATATCTTGAAATCTTGGGATGTTAAAAGTGTTATAAAAGTACAAAGAATCCTCCTCCTCCCTTTCTAGTGTTGTGATCATTTAAGAGAGGTGTGAGGCTTGTAAGGGTTATCTCCTAAACCCGTGAAAAGGAGAAAGAGCCATAAAGAGGTGATTGATTTTTGCCTATTGAAGGAAGACCATTAGTGGACGTTGGTGACCTCGATGGAGGAGAAATTAGAAGTGGATGTAGGCCACAATAACCGAACCACTATAAATTTTAGTTTGCATTTCTATTATTGTCATTTACTTACTTTGCAATTGCTTCACTTCTTCCTTACTTGGCCTTCACTACCCTACGAACAAACATGCTTTTAAGTTATCTTCTGAGATCGGTTTTCTAATGTATGAAGAATTTTAAACTTAAGTTTTTTATCCGCTGCACTAATTCACCCGCCCCCCCTCTTAATGCCGACTCGATCCTAACCGTCCAAATTACTTAATTCCTCTAAATCTACATATTTACCCTTATGAACATTTTTAAACTCAATGGTTGGGAATTTAAAGGCATGTTGAGTAGAATCAAAGAGTAGGGAATCATAGTTTCATCTAATCTCCTCTTCCCTTTGTCCCTCGAGGATCTTCTAGAAGTCATGGAGACTACATTTATCAAGAACAAATGAGAGACAATAACAAGTAATGCAAAGAAAGAAACAATTTGGTTTAGGGATTACCTTAGTAGTTTAACCTTCTTGTGATCACCAAAGGGGGTTCGAGATTGATCCTTAGTTTTATAAAGGATGAGGGTTCTCTTGAGTTACTAGAGGGAGAGTAAAAGGAAGTAGGGCTGTTTAGAGAGGTATAGAGTGAGTTGGGGTCGGTTCTACCGCCGACCCTAACTTATGTTTATATAGGGCAAGTTACAGGCGGTGGTACTGCCAACTAGGCGGTGCTATCGCCTATAGGCAATGAGCACTAGCGGTGCCACTGCCGGTGTTCTGTCTTCCTCTTAGTTTTCTAGCAATTTATTTTTGAGATGCGGTGCAAACATTATGTGGTGCCATCGAGCAAGATCTTCATTATTATGTGGTGTAAACATCATATCAGGTTATTGAAGTTATACTTTCGTAAGAGGAGAAAATTTATATAGAAAAATTCACATGGCTTATCAAATATACCATAGATCCATGAATCAATTTTTTTCTCAAGTGAAGAAATAATAGTAAATGATCTCGAAAAAGAGGACTCAATTTAGAAAATCCAGAGAGAACAATTTAAAGAAGAACTCATGTATCAGAAAAATTTAACATATCTAATTCTCTTCTTATAAAATCAAATTGTTCCTCGATTAAAGGTTTTATAAAAATATCAACTAATTGATATTTTGTATTAATAAATTCTAGAGATATGTCATGGTTATTAACATGATCTCTTATAAAATGATGCCTAATATCAATATGTTTACTTCTAGAGTGTTGAATAGGATTTTTTGTTAAGCATATTGCACTAATGTTATCACATTTTATAGGTATGCTTTTCAGGTGAATTCCATAATCCTCCAAAGTGTTTTTCATCCATATAACTTGAGCATAGAATGCACCTACTGCTATATACTCAGCTTCAGTTATAGATAATGTAATCGAGTTTTATTTCTTGGAGGACCAAGAGACATGTGCGTGTCCTAAAAGTTGACATGTTCCAAATGTACTTTTTCTATCTATTTGACAACCAGTAAAATCGGCATTGGCATAACCAAGTAATTCAAAGTTTTTAGATTTTGGATACCATAATCCTAGTTTAGGAGTTCCTTTAAGGTATCTAAAAATCCTTTTAACAACTTTTAAGTGAGATTGCTTGGGGTTAGATTGAAATCTAGCATATAGTCTAACACTAAACATGGTATCCGATCTTGTTGCTGTAAGGTATAGTAAACTACCTATCATAGCCCTATAGGTTTTCTGATCAAAACAGTCTCCATTAGTATCCATATCTAATTTTGTAAAAGTGCTCATTGGTGTATTAATAACTTTAGCACTATCCAGCTTAAATTGTTTAAGCAAATCTAATATATATTTGTTTTGACTAAGAAAAAATCCATCACTTAATTTGTAATCCTAAGGAAAAGGTTAATTCGCCCATTAAGCTCATTTCAAACTCTTGACTCGTACTTTTGATAAACGCTTCACACAAATATTCACTTGAAGAACCGAAAATGATATCATCAACATAAATTTAAACAATAAGAAAATTATTTTTAAAATATTTAATAAACAATGTAGTATCGACCTTGCCTTTCATAAAATTATTTTGAATAAAGAAAGAACTAAGCCTCTCATACCAAGCCCTAGGGGCTTGTTTTAATCTATAGAAAGCTTTATTTAACTTAAACACATGATTTGAAAAATTATCATTCTCAAATCTGGGAGGTTGTTCAACATAAACTTCTTCGGAAATAAAGCCATTAAGAAAAGTGCTTTTGACATCTATTTGAAATAGCTTAAATTATTACTACTAGCATAGGCAAGGAGCATCCTTATGGCTTCTAATCTTGCCACAAGAGCGAATGTTTCTTCATAATTGATACATTCTTTTTAGTTGAAACCCTTGGCCACTGGTCTAGCCTTATTTCTAACCACAATACCAAATTCATCATGCTTGTTTCTAAAGATCCATTTAGTACCGATAACTAAATTGTCACTACGTCTCGGAACAAGCTCCCACACCTCATTTCTCTCAAATTGGTTCAACTCTTCTTACATTGTAATAACCTATGAATTATCTTTCAAGGTCTCATTAATGCATTTAGGTTCAATTTGAGAAAGAAAAATGGCGTTGGCACATAAATTTTTAAGAGAAGAACGAGTTTGAACCCCTTTTGATGTTTCTCATATGATTAGCTCCTTAGGATGAGCATCTACGTATTTACATTCCTTGGGTAAGGATGTTTCGGAAGATGTATCCAAGTTGCTAGATGGAGAAGAATGTTCATTTAAATTTAAAGCATCAAAATTAAGATCATCATCAACCTCATTTTTCTTAAATTCGGAGACTTCATTAAAGACAATATGAATAAACTCTTCTATAACCAATGTTCTTTTATTAAAGACACGAAAGACTTTTGAAATAAAAGAATAACCAAGAAAAATATCTTCATCAGATTTTGCACCAAACTTTTCTTAGGTATCTTTTTCATTCAAGATAAAACATTTACAACCAAAAACTTTAAAGTACGAAATATTAGGTTTTTTGTCGTTCCATAATTCATAAAGAGTTTTGGAAAGTAATGGTCTTACTAGAATCCTATTCATGACATAGCATATCGTATTAATGGCTTTGGCCTAAAAATATTTGGGTAGTCTATGTTCATTTAACATGACTCTTACCATTTCTTGTAAATTTTTAATTTTTCTTTCTACTACTCTATTTTGTTGAGGATTTCTCGGAGTAGAGAAATTGTAGTTGTATCCATTAGATTCACAAAATTTTTGAAAATCACGGTTTTGAAATTCACCACCGTGACCACTTTAAAATGATGAAATCATAAGGCCTTTTTCATTTTGAACAAGTTTACAAAACTTAGAAAAATATCTAAAGCAATCACTTTTGTGTGTTAAGAAATATGTCCAAGTGTATCTACTATAATCGTCCACAATTACAAAAGCATATTTGCTACCTCCTAGACTTGTTGTATCAATTGGTCCAAACAAATCTATATGAATTAATTACAATGGTCTAGAGGTATTTATTTAATTTTTTTATTTGAAACTACCTTTTATTTGTTTTCCTAGTTGACATGCATCACACACATTGTCTTTAACAAACTTAATGTTAGGAATATCTCTTACAAGTTCTTTAGATAATTTACGAGATTAGTTTCTTGCTAGCATGACCTAATCTCATATGCCAAAGCTAAGCATCGTTATTCAAAATTGAAAAACACATTTCATTACAAAGATCATCGATAGTGTATACATTATTTTGTTTTAGGGTAATCATAGATATGTTTTTATAGTTTTTCAATAATGCAAGTATTGGATTCAAATCTAATGATGTATCATTTATCACACAATTGACTAATGCTCAAAAGATTATGCTTTAAGCCATCAACCAATAACACATCTTCAATCAAAAAGTTAGATTTATTACCTATGATTCCTTTGTCAATGATTTTACCCTTGTTGTTGTCCCCGAAAGTAACATAACCTTCGTCTAGGCTAGTGAGCTTAGAGAATTGAGATGGATCTTCGGTCATGTGCCTTGAGCATCCACTATCAATGTACCATCTCTTGCTCCAGCTTGTGATGGTAAACATTTCTACAAAAAAAAGGTGATTTTTAGGTATCCATTTGACCTTGGGTGCTTCAAAAATCGATCTACTCAACTTATCATTTTGTATAGAGCATTTTACGGTTCCTTTAGGAACCCAAATCAATTTATGTGAACTATATCTCTTAAATGGACATTTATAAGCAACATGTCCAAGTTTGCAATAAAAGTTACATTTACATGTAAGGTAGGACTTTTAACAAAGGTGGTTGGATTTTGGTGAGAGTTGCTCGCAAATCCGATTCCGCATCTTCTATGAATGTGACCCTTATTGGCAAGGATCACGTTCAAGGACTTGCTACCTACCTTAAAATTTTCCAAAGTTTCTTTGAGTAGTAAGTTTTCCTTCTCAAGTGCATCTAAGTGTTCACACTTAGTGCATGAAGGCAATGAAGGATTGTTATGCCTAAGTTTTTTTAATTCATTATTTAAAAGGGCATGCTCCTTTTTCAAAGAATTATACTTTTTACTCATTATTCTACATTCATCAAATAAATCATGAAAAACATTTAAAAGCTCATCGAAGGATAAATTTACATCAAATAAACCACTTACCTCATCTCCGATAGCCATTAGTGCGTAGTTCACGATTTCCTTGTTGCTTTATTCTTCATCTTCGGAGGCATTCGAATTATCTGATAGAAATAATAGAAGATAAGAACAAATATTGAAAGAAGCTTTATTGAATAGTTGAAGATGCTTCAATACATTAACATGTTTCCTCTCCTATTTATAGGATTAGGAAAAAGGATTTCCCTCAACAGAATAGAGGATTTTCCTTAACAGAATAGAAAGATTTCCTCGTATAGTTGGGGAAATCTTATCTTCTATCATGCTCCCACAAGATGGTGCTCCTAACAAGGATACCAATCTTGGAGCTATTGTTGTTGTTGCTACGGCTGCGACGGCGATGGTTGCAGCTGCGATGGCAGCGACTACGATTATGACGGCGGCGGCTGCGACTACGACTGCAACGGCAATAACTGCGACTACGACTGCTGCGGCTGCAACGATAAAGGAGAAATCTACAACAATGTTGCAGTGATGCTACTATAGCAGAGGAGGAAGCTGCAACAAAGGAGGAAGCTGCAGCAGAAGAGGTAGGAGATAGCTACAGCAAGGAAGAAAGGTGAGGCAGTGCTGGTGAGCGTAGCACTAGTGACGTCGCAGCGGAAGGGAATGGACGTTGGCGCAGAGTGGCAGTAGAGAAAATAGTTGCCATTCGTCAAGGAGGAAAGATTTATCGCACCGACGGCCTGACGACGGAAAAGCAATGGTAGAAAGCATTTTCTTTTGCCGTCAGAGGTGGAGAAGCAACAATAATGAGTTAGCAGCAAGAAGAGAGCTTGCTCTAGGCAAGCGGCTCTGATACCATGATAGAAATAATAGAAGATAAGAACAAATATTGAAAGAAGCTTTATTGAATAGTTGAATATGCTTC
>LVTN01001000.1:67385-81604 GCA_001649415.1 Musa itinerans | reverse complement strand
AGGTTACACGGATGCAGATATGGCAAGAGATATAGATACGAGGAAGTCCACATCAGGTTATGTACTTACTTTTACAGGGGGAGCTGTGTCATGGAAATCCAGATTGAAAAGGTGTATTGCTCTCTCCACTACAGAGGCAGAATATATTGCTGCTATAGAGGTATGCAAAGAAATGTTATGGATGAAAGAATTCTTACAAGAATTGAGGCTGAAACAGGAAAATTATGTGGTGCATTGTGATAGTCAAAGTGTCATCCATTTGTGTAAGAACCCAATGTTTCATTCCAAGTCAAAGCATATAGATGTCAGATACCACTAGATTCGAAATGTATTTAACAGCTTCAGAAAATTCACACAGATGACAACGGAGTAGACATGTTGACAAAGACTTTACCAAAAGAAAGATATGAGATATGCCGACAGCTGGTCGGCATGGCTTCACATTGAGGAGTCTTGGGACAGCCTCCCTTATGGGCTGAAGGGGGAGGTTGTTGGGCTGATAGCCCATAATTAGCCCATGGTTGGCTTTATTAGCCCACAGCTCACACCCCTTTGACCTAACCCTAGATTAAAGTTAGGGGGGTGTGGGTGACTACGTTTAGAAGGTTGAAAATTGGCAGAAAAAGGCAGCAACGAGGGAGAAGGCTGTAGTCACATGATTCCAAAGAAAAGGAGAAGAACTAGGTAGAAAAACAAGAAAAAGAAAGGGAAGAAAATAAGGACAACGCAAAGAGACTGTTCTCATTCATCTAGTAGTGTTTTCATCTCAAGTTAGATCAAATTATAGTAGATTCTTACTGTGATTACTTAGGGAGAATTAGGGAGGATTTAGATATTATGCATAGTGACATGATCCTTGTATCCTAGTTATTCTCTTGTGATTGTTGCTAGGGTTTTGGGCAACAGATTGAGATTTCTATATTCATTATTCTTATAGTGGATTATCTCTAGTTTGCCCCATGGTTTTTATCATTCACATTGAAGGGATTTTTCATGTATATCTTGGTATTCTATTTGATTATGGTTCTATTTAATTCTGCTATATGTTATGACCTACTAAAATTTATTCATATATAAAAATTATTATTTTTTATATCTCATCACGTAAGACATTGGAATACTCTTATGTTGGGTTTCATATGCCATTCCATAGACTTGAATGGTGGCCGTAGCAGGGACAACTCCTTGTGCTTCAATAGTGGCAACATATAGTGGCAACATGTGCAATGATGGCTACGTCGGGGCTTGTGCAGCAAACATATTCTTGCATAAAACTCTCGGATTCAAATTCAGATCACATAACCAAAAGAGAGGTGTTGGGGAAAAACACTATACAAATATATATAATAGATGTTGGTGACAACTAATGTACATTTTTATCAAATCTTATTTGTTCTTAAAATAAATAATGATGGAGTTGGAAACTTAAGGCTGGTGATTTTTCTTGCATATGTGTTTTTACGGATTAAGAAAAAAGTTTAGCAAGTCTAGTAATTATGAATCATTGTTAGTAAAATTTAATGTTTTTATCACTCGTTTGATGTCCCTCATGTGACAATTGTGTTTGGACACATGGACTCAGGACAAATGCATATTCCAACATCTACATCAGATTTGTAATTCAAAAAACTCTAAGAGTTTGAAACATTAATTCGAAGTTTGTAACATGACTCTGAGTGTATTAGCTAGTTTAATTGGTAAAAATTTATCCTATTTTCATCATTTATTCTTTGTAAAATAAAAAATAAAAATAAAATTCTGATTCTGTATAATATTTTTTAAACATTGCCATTATTTTATCCTCACACGAGAATGAAGAATATCTTTTTTTGTAGATTTTTATAAACCATTTTCTGAAAGAATTTGTCTGGAAGAGTATATGTGTGTAGAAATCATTAGTATAGCCTATTATAAATATAATATTCATCAAAATAAGAATGTAGGATTAGTTTGAGTTATCACTCAAATCAGAAATTTTGATACCAAAAATTAGTATTAATGGAAATAAATGGTTTTTTAGACTTGAATTCTAAATCAACGTTATTTTAAAGTAATAATGGAAATAGTAGGTTTGTGAGACTTCAATCTATTTGAAATCTTAATAACAAAATAAACACAAACATTTTAAGGTTGCATAATTAAAAAAGTTGATGATTGTCATATCTGTCCTTTTATTTTAATGTTTAGAACTTATATTAAGACTCATTTATATATTAGACTCATGATACTTGAATAGATTAAAACTCATTTTACATGAGCAAACTTACATATTTCAAAAATTTTAACTAGAGAGTGCACCTTTCTCATTGAAACTTCTTCTAAGAACTTGGCAAAGTCGAAGATGACAAAGAACTATTATTCCCAATGGTTATAGAACTTTTTTTAATAACATTAATGTCTAACATTGAAGTTGTGGAGCATTTGTTCTTTAATTTCAAGTCTGATACATCGCTAATATTAAATTTCATCTTAACATAAATTCTCAAAAGATTTACATGTTCATTAATAGTAGGATCTTGCAACTGATCATCATCATCCAATTTTATAGGATTATTATTTTCATCGGAATAAGTAAGAAAAATAGTAACTTCTGAATTAAACTTGAAAAGGTACTGATCTTCTTTCTCAATCAAGCCATGTTTTGATTTAGGTTTCCACAGGTAGTGAACCACTTATGTATATCATCATATTTTACCTTTATCACAAAATTCCACTTGTTTGGTGCATCATTAATAGATTGACATATATAAACAAAATTTTAAAATTTATCATCTCCTCCTTTAAAATTAGTTTGTGGATGCTACCTTTTAAATATCAAAACTTTTCTACATAATTATATTTTTTACAATAATAACACTATATATTCCTTTTGTAAAAGTTTGATTGTTATCCTTAGTGTTTCTTTGAGTTTGATTATCAGAACTATATTTCCCTTTGATTGTCTAATCTACCTCTTGCACTACGATCATGACCACGACCATGATCATAACCGCATCCTTAGTCACTAAAAGTTTATCAACTTTATTTTCTATATCACTATATTTAAGTTTTCTTTCTCCTTGAAAATATTCAATTTACTTTGTAATACATGATCAATATTATTATTTCAAGTTTTATTCAATTTATCCTTGTTTGATTATAAAGAACAAAATAATATACTAATAGCGGCAACTACACAGTCATATTTATGTGAGAGGCTTCTTAAAATTTTTTGAATAATTTTTTGATTTAAAATGAATTCTCCGTATATTCTCATCTAATTGATTTTCTCTATAACTCTTGAAAAGTAAACTTGCATTGTTTCACTTTCATTCTTAAATAAATCTTAAAAATTTCTTTGAATAATTAAAAGTTTAGTGATCAATACCTTAAAGCAATCATGGTACTCTCACTCCAATATCTTTCAAGCCACGTTAGAATTTATTGTAGCAAAAATTTTGGAAAATATCACCTCAACATCTACACGTTGAAGCCAATAGAGGGTACGCATATCCTTTCTTTGAAAATCTTTTATGACTCTTATAATATTCTTTAACAATCTTCTATAAATTTTGATATTACGCTCTATATCAAATAATTATCACCTCTCAAAATAGGACAATTAGCTACACTATTGCTCACCATCACTAATAGCTATGATATGATTTTATTAAAAACTAAGCTAAAAAAAAAAAAAGAAGATGACACAGACAGTACAACACCAATGAAAAACTAGAATAACTCAAAAAATGAAAGACTATTTAATTAATAAAATAAACCTAATTGCAAACCTTTGACATATTGTGTTAGTCTATTTGTTGCTCTCTTGATCCAACTTGACGTTGACATAAGGAGAGACTACATAGGTAGACGCATGACATCTAAATATATTAATTAAGACTCATCATAATCCTATCTAGACTAGGTCACATATTTTAATTAAACTATAATCTAAACACTTCTAACTTAGTTAAACTCTTATTAGTATAATAGCCATTCCCCATTAGCTACTGATTAGAAAACTTTAACCCCCACAAGAAATTAGTGGTGGGCGGCATCTCTCAAGTAGAACAATACGGAAGTGGAACTAAGGGAGAAGTGGTTGTAGTTGCCATTGGCATCAAATTTTGCACGCACTCAAATGGTGTACATTTGTCTTGTGCCAACGAATCATTAGTAGTTTTTTTATTGTTGCACTGCTCATATCAAAGTTCTTTTTTGGTGGAAGATTTCAGCAAGAAAATAAATGAATGGTGTTCAAAGATTTTACCTAGAGAATCTGTGGTATAGGTTATTTTAATTTATGATAAAACTGGTTCATCCTAATCTAAAGATTTATAGAATTTGATTCATTTTGGTACTCTTATAATTTTATCAACGAAAATGTATCTGATGCCAATAAAGTATATATTAAATATATATTATGTTCCATGAAACTAATCTTTTATTTCGTGTAACATTCTACTAAAGTAGGATATCACATTTCAAATTTTCATTAGTGCTATCAATAAGAGTATAACGAAAAGTAAATAATTTTAAGATTAAACTATGTAACTTACTAAATAAAATGATAGCATTTTTCTTATACAAAATATTTTTGACACATACATAATTATAACCTTTGACAAAAAAATATATTAATATACTTATCCTAAATTTACATACACAAAATGCTCATAGTTTATCATCCATATCTACGTTGGCATGGGCTTGCATATGCTCACTTCCTTATCCAATCACATGGGTGGGTTGATACTATCATTATATACAAAATAAGGTGTTAGTGAGTAATCACTTAGTAAGTATAAGTTTTTATAATTTTATTCAGGTGAGCATACTTCATGTCATCTATACAACATTTCAAAATTATCGGTATAAGACATTTAATGGTAGATACCTCATCCTATGTATACACACAATAAGGAGATAACCCTACAATATAGTATATGCACAACAAGGAGGTAAAATTCTACGTTAAAATAATTGAAATGCTTATGTGCACATATAGGAAATATAATAAATTCATGAATTTCTACATCCTATATCATAATATATGCATTTTCACATTGCACGTCATAATATATATATACACTCTTACACCATACGTCATAATACATACATGCACTCTCACACTACACATCATAATATATATATATATATGCACTCTCATATCGTACATCATAATACATATGTGTACTCACATATCTCACATCATAGTATATATGTATTACACGTTGTAACATATCTGTGCACTCCCACACCGCACATCATCATATATGTATTCATACAAGATATTTTTATCATAATTTATATATTTTTATGCTTACAAAATACATACATTCATATTTAGCTCATGACAATCATATATGTAGAAACATGCTTTGCAAAATACATTATACATATGATAATTTATACGACCATAATTTTAAAATAAATTAAATATATACTTACCTTATTAAACTAAAAAATGCTAGTAATAGGTGCCCTATAAGCCAATCACGTGAGTGATAGCACGTGTGACATGATACACATTCTTTTTTCTTATTATATTTTGGTATTTTATCACTTTATATTACTTGTTGCATATGTGTATATATTATAATGTTCATATATCTATGCAAGGGGAATTGGATCGTGATGAGATCACGATAATGAGACTGATTCACCTCTAAACACAAACCCTAAATAATCCTAGTCAAAGATTACTCGAATGAGACCTCGAGATAACCGGACATACTAGTATGCTGTATACCTGTTCATATGATGGAGGTAGTTGGTCTTGCTAGTTATAGGTGTCCTACAAGCTAATCACGTGAGTGATGGCACGTGTAACTTGACACGTAGTCTTTTTGCTTATTATTATTATTTGGTATTTTATCATTTTATATTGCTTGTTGCATGAATATATTGTGATGTCCATGGATCTGTGCAATGGGAATCATATCATGATGAGATCATGATTATGAGACCGATTCGCCTTTAAACATAGATCCTAAATAATCCCGATCATAGGTTACTCGAGAGGGACATCGAGATAATCAAACAGATTGGTGTGCTATATACCCGTCTATATGATGAATGTAGCTGGTCTCATAGCTTCTTATGTGCGGACACTAGGGATATAATACAGGTGCTAATTGGAGAATGAGTTCACCGATTGATTTGCTTACGGAATGTTGGATGATTGATGATGCCTTATTATCAGACAACAATTTTATAGTCCTAGTGGTGTATCTGGTCATTAGACTTGAGACACCAAGGATGTCTTATATGAGTACTCCACTCTTTGATACCGGACTTATAGGTCTGGAGGTTCCAGATCTAGCACAACCGGTTATCGGGAGTGGTAGTCAACCTTACGAGGACTATTGAGTGTCGATAGAGGATTATCCACTCTCAATGTCATGAGAGGAATATTTTATGTGTTCTTGCTTAGACAAATCCTTGGTTAGGGTCATTCAGATTGAAAGAGAAAGAGTCCTCTAGGAGAATCCGATTAGAGCGAGACTCAAGTAGAAACTGTATGGGTCTGACAGCACAATGCCTAGTATATGATCTTTAGGATATTAGATGGATGAGAGACTATAGGTATATGGTAACTGAGGATAGATAGGTACAATGGATTGGATTCCCATGTATTGTTTTGGGATTGCGGTGTAGTGGCCTAGTACATCCACAATCGATGAGTCGAATGAATTATTATGGAGATAATAATTCACAAAGTCAGAAGGAGTTTTGATAGATATGACTTACGATCAGCTTGATATTAGGCTTAGAAAGTTACACACATATGGTAGGTGTTGCGATGAGTAGAGGTTCAGATATGAGATATCCGCCAGAGCCTTTATCTTATTGGATATCCGATAAGCCCCTGAATTATTGGATATTCGATAAGCCCTTGAATTATTGGATCCTATCGATGAGATCTAATAAGAGCCAATGAGAGATTATTAGATATAGATCCACTAATCTAAGAGGCTTGGGTAGTTGGATGGAGATCTAATATCCAATAGGGCATGATCCATTAGGGTTAAGTTGACAGGAGACCTTTATAAATATGAGGGAACCAATGGTTTATAT
This sequence comes from Musa itinerans, assembly GCA_001649415.1. Lineage (NCBI taxonomy): Eukaryota > Viridiplantae > Streptophyta > Magnoliopsida > Zingiberales > Musaceae > Musa > Musa itinerans. The sequence goes on along the minus strand of LVTN01001000.1, from coordinate 74,545 downwards.
ACTAGAGCCTCTCTAAGTTGTCATCTCCTATTCTCCTCCTCTTCTCCTCCTCAGGTAGCAGGCCCGGAGTTTTAAGGAGCATCGTCGCAGCCCTACTGTATGGATCACCAATAGAGAGGAGGAAGCTTGACCTCCTTCACCCTCTTCAACAAATCTGTAAGGATTCAGAGACATATGATCTCCCTAGGTAACACAATCTTTAATATATGCAGTTTTAAGTTTCACGGATTTTACGCACCAATCTTCGCACGATGACAAACACATCTTTAGGAAATTTAGAGATTTTGTTTTATGTTTTTCCACTGCGCATGTAATGTCGCCCCCTAGATTTCCTTATAGGTCTCATAGCTGCTCGGGTAGGAACACCAAGGATACAGTGCAAGTTCTCATTGGAGAATGAGTTCACTGATTGATCTGCTCACGGAATACTGGATGGTTGATGATACCTTATTATCAGACAGCGGTTCCATAGTCCCAGTAGTGTACCTATGAGTACTCTACTCTTTAATACCAGACTTAGAGGTTTGGAAGTTCCAAATATAGTATAACCGGTTATTGGGAGTGGTAGCCAACCTTACGAGGGCTATTGAGTGTCGATAGAGGATCATCCGCTCTGGGTATCATGAAGAATATCCTGTGTGTTATTGCTCAAATAAATCCTTGGCCAAGGTCATTCAGATTGAGAGAGAAAGAGTTCTCCGGGAGAATCCGATTAGACCGAGACTCAAGTAGAAACCATATGGGCCTAACAACATCATACCCAGTATATAGTCTCTAGGTATTAGATAGTTGAGGGACTATAGGTATATGGTAATTAAGGACAGATAGGTCCAAAGGATTGGATTTTCCTATATCGTCTAGGGACTACGGCGTAGTGGCCTAATAAGTCCACAATCGATGAGTCGAGTGAATTATTATAGAGATAATAATTTAATGAGCTAGAAGGAATTCTGACAGGTATGACTTATAGCCAACTCAATATTGAGTCTAACGAGTCACACACATATGGTAGTTGTTGTGATGAGTAGAGGTTCAGATATGATATATCCGCTAGAGCCCCAATCTTATTAGATGTCCAATAAGCCCTTGAATTATTGGATCCTATAGATGAGATTCAATAAGAGCTAATAAGAGATTATTGGGTAAAAACCCACTAATCTAAGAGGCTTGGGTAATTGGATGGAGATCTAGTACCCAATATGGTAAGTTCCATTAGGGTTAACAAGGGATCTCTATAAATAGGAGTGAACTAAAGGCCCATAGGTTGAGGCTTCTTAGTTGTCACCTCCTATTCTCCTTTCCCCTTCTCCTTCTCTAATAGCAGGCATGAAAATTTGAGGAGTATCGTCACAGCCCTATCGTGTGGATAATCGCTAGAGAGGAGGACGCTTGATCTCCTTTATCCTCTCCAACATATCTATAGGGATTTAGAGATATATGATCTCCCTAAGTAATATAACTATCTCACACGTGTTTTTCTATATCGTGAGTTTTGCGCACCAATTTGCGTACGATGATGAACACCTTTTGGAAAATTTAGGATTTTTATTTTCTGTTCTTTCGCTACGTATGTGATGTCGCCCCTAGATTTTCCTACAATGGTATTAGAGCCAGGTTGCTTGTGAGAAAGATTGGTTTTGAACTGTGTATGTTGTGTTTTAGTAACGCTTTAGACGTCAAAATTATTGACGCATTAGTGAGAAAGGACAACAATAATTGCTACCCTCGCAGATGGCAGCCTTAGCAGCCATCTACTATAAGGGGCTGGGGGCCGACGGGCTACTGCTAATAGTCTATGGTCGATGGCCTACGGTGCCTGCAATAGGCGCCACCTACGAGTTGGGCGCTTATAGGCAGGACAGCCTATAGTGGCGGTTGCAAGCGCTGTGCCCGCGGGCAAAGGCGCCCACGAGCAGAGGTGCCCATGAGCAGAGGCGCCTGCGAACATAGCGCCTACGGGCATAGCGCCCGCGAGTAGAGCTGCCGGCGTGCACATCTATAGGGGTGGCGCCGCCCGCGGGCAAGTCGTCAAGGGGTAGAGGCAGCGCCCCCGCCCCGCCCCTATAGTGACCGCTATCGGCAGGGTGGCGACAGTTGTAGCATAGCAAAGGAGATAGGGAGTGTTAGGATTTTTTGGCAAAAGATAGTTTTGCCCTTCGAAATTTTAGAAAGTTCAAATTCTATCCTCTTATCCAAATTATAAAAATACCCTTCAGAATTTAGAAAATTCCCTATATGTTCCTAATTTTAAAAAATATTAATTAATTAAAAGTTTAATTAATTATTATTATTATTATCTAGTAGTCTTACATAATTATATTTACATGTGATGTATGATGTGGACGGATGATCATGGACCGTGTGATGTGTGTGTACTTGTGATTATTATTATTATTGGAGCTTGTGAGCCTCCATTTTATTTCTCATTTATTGTAAGGCTTGCGTACCTATGATTAAGTTATAATTACATGAGGAGGCATAGCGGGAGCGTGGAAGCGATAGTGGGACCCATGACATGGACGATCGTGATGCATGGAGATGCATCGAGATGTCGATAGAACCGACAAGGACGAGATGGACGATCATAGGGAATGGAGATGCACCGTTGTACCGACTCATCTTGTAATGATAGTGATGACTTAATGGAACACAATGGTTGGTCGAGTCACTTAAAGCCATGGTGGTTCAGAGGCCAAACAGGATGGGAATTATAAGAAGTTATGAATGGCAAGAGTCGCCAACCTTTATAGGCTGAGCATAATTAGTCAAGTCACTCGAGGTTAAGTTAAGACGTTGATTGGATCCCAATCCCCACTAGAGATTTGGCGGGGGTTTTTTATTAACATATTGGAGGGAGTTATGTGATTCGCGAGAAAATAGTGGGAGTAGATTAAGATATAAGTCCTTATCTTTATTTGTTTATTTTTTTACAAAATCTATATGTTATTTATTTCTGCTACATCTTTGTTTTCGGAAATATGTTGCATTCAAATCCCTTATATCACATACTCGATGTCAACTGCCTCATTAGTCTAAATTACATCGATTGGCTCCACAATATGAGAATCGTTCTCACGGTGGAGAAAATCACATATGTCATTGATACAGTGATGCCTATGCCCGAGGAAGGGGCAAGCGAGGATGAGATTGCTCACTATATAAAGTACATAGACGATTCCATGTTACCTGTTGGGCTCTATGACTCTTGAGTTATAGATGTTGAAACTTGGATTTTGATGATGAAATCAATTGGCAAATTATTTGATCCAATATGTATGTTGAGAAAAGTATGTACAATTACCTACAATAATGATCAAGGTACAAAGCAAAACAAAGTGCCGGAGTCAAGATTGAGATTTCGTTGGGAGTTCGAGAGTTCGTCGGGAGTTCGGAGGTTTGTCAGAAATGCTATCGGAATTTACCAAGAAGAAGCTCATCGAAACTCGCCAAGAAGATCATCGTGAAATCTAGGAGCTTAGCGGGAGTTTGCTAAAACATTGTCGAGAGATCATTGGAAGTATGTCCGAAGTAAACATTGTCGAGAGATCATTGGAAGTCTGTCCGAAGTTCACTGGAAGCTCATCGGAAGAAACCTAGACTTACCGGACTTGTTTTATTTAGTATATGTCTTAAAAATCGTAGTTAGTACATAATTAGGGTTAGGTTTGGGAGGTAATCCCATTAACCCTGTTAAGAGCCAACTGAGCCTGTAATTGGATTGGTTTGGGCCGGATTTAAGGCCCAACTAGGTTGTTGGACCCTGTTTGGTGAAGGCACCGCCAGATTGAGGCGGTGGAACCACCCAAGGAGCGGTCTCCTAGGTGGTCTGGGCGGTGATACCCCTGTCAGGTGGTGGTACTGCTAGAGCTCAGTATCCGAGACTCTATCAAGTAGTGGTACCACCAGATTGGGCGGTGGTACTACCCATTGTCAGAGTGTCAGGTGGTGGTACCGCTACCACCGCCAGTACCTCGAAAACCCGAGATGAGACACTTTTTGACTTCAATTTTGAAGCCATTGGGGCCTATAAATACCCTACCCTTTTCTGCATGAAAGGGTAATAAAGAGATATCTAAGTGTAGAAAAATCTTTAAGTGTTGGGGTGTAAAAGTATTATAAAAGTGCAAGAGTTCTCCTCCTCTCTTTCTTTAGGTTTGTAATCATCCAAGAAGAGGTGTGAGGCTTGTAAGGGTTATCTCTCAAACCTGTGAATAGGAGAAAGAACTATAAAGAGTTCGTCTATTGAAGGAAAACCATTAGTAGATCCCGGTGACCTTGATGGAGGAGAAATCGGAAGTGAATATAGGTCATAGTGATCGAACCACATTAAATTTCGGTGTGTTCTTTCCTTACTGCTTTTTCTCCTTACTTCATTACAAACTATCCATTCCCCTCTTCTCTACTCACTTGCAAACTTATTTAAGTCAAACTAATGGTTTTCATCGAACTTCGAATTTCATCGAATGAAGTTTTTCGAAATCGTTGAAATTTATCATTTTTATCCGTTGTACTAATTCACCGTTGCACAGACTCATCTTGTAATGATAGTGATGATTTAACGGAACACTATGGTTGGTCAAGTCACTCAACGCCATGGTGGTTCGGAGGCCAAATAAGATGGGAATTATAAGAAGTTATGAATGGCAAGAGTAGCCTACCTTTATGGGCTTTGCATAATTAGTCGAGTCAATCGAGGTTAAATTAAGACGTTGATTAGATCCTAATCCCCACTAGAGATTTGGCGGGGGTTTTTGATTTACATATTAGAGGGAGTTGTGTGATTCGCGAGAAAATAGTTGGAGTAGTTTAAGATAAAAGTCTTTATCTTTATTTTTTATTTTTTTACAAATTCTATATGTTATTTATTTCTGCTACATCTTTGTTTTCAGAAATATGTTGCATTCAAATCCCTTATATCACATACTTGATGTCAATTGCCTCATTAGTCTAAATTACATCGATTGGTTCCACAATATGAGAATCGTTCTCACGGTGGAGAAAATCACATATGTCATTGATACAGTAATGCCTAAACCCGAGGAAGGGGCAAGCGAAGATGAGATTGCTCACTATGTAAAGTACATAGACGAGTCTACTCTTACTCGGTGTTACCTGTTGGGCTCTATAACCCTTGAGTTACAGATGTTGAATCTTGGATTTTGATAATGAAATCAATTAGTAAATTATTTGATCGAATTTATATGTTGAGAAAAGTATGTAGGATTAACTATGATAACGATCAAGGCACAAAGCAAAATAAAGTACCGGAGTCAAGATCGAGATTTCGTTGGGAGTTCGAGAGTTCGTCGGGAGTTTGGAGGTTTGTCAGAAATGCAGTCCGAATTTACCAAGAAGAAGCTCATCGAAACTCACCAAGAAGATCATCGTGAAGTCCAGGAGCTTGGCGGGAGTTTGCTGAAAAATTATCGAGAGATCTTTGGAAGTATGTCGGAAGTTCGCTGGAAGCTAGTCGGAAGAAACCTAGACTTACCGGACTTATTTTGTTTAGTATATGCCTTAAAAATCATAGTTAGCACATAATTAGGGTTAGGTTTGGGAGGTAATCCCATTAACCTTGTTGAGAGCCAACTGAGCCTGTAATTGGACTAGTTTGGGCCGAATTCAAGGCCCAACGACCCTGTTTGACGATGGCACCACCCAAGGAGCGGTCTCCTAGGTAGTCTGGGCAGTGATACCCCTGTTAGGCGGTGGTACCGCTAGAGCTCAGTATCCAAGACTCTATTAAGCGGTGGTACCACCAGATTGGGCGGTGGTACTGCCTATTGTCAGAGTGTCAGGCGGTGGGACTGCTACCACCGCTAGTACCTTGGAAACCCGAGATGAGACATTTTTTGGCTTCAATTTTGAAGCCATTGGGGCCTATAAATACCTCACCCTTTTCTACATGAAAGGGTAATAAAGGGATATCTAAGCGTAGAAAAATCTTTAAGTGTTGGGGTGTAAAAGTGTTGTAAAAGTGCAAGAGTTCTCCTCCTCTCTTTCTTTAGTTTTGTAATTATCCAAGAAGAGGTGTGAGGCTTATAAGGGTTATCTCTTAAATCTGTGAATAGGAGAAAGAACTATAAAGAGTTTGCCTATTGAAGGAAGACCATTAGTGGATGTCGGTGACCTTGATGAAGGAGGAATCAGAAGTGAATGTAGGTCACAACGATCGAATCATTTTAAATTTCAGTGTGTTGTTTCCTTACTGCTTTTTCTCTTTACATCATTACAAACTGTCCAATCCCCTCTTCTCTACTCACTTGCAAACTTATTTAAGTCAAACTAATGGTTTTCATTGAACTTAGAATTTCATCGAATGAAGTTTTTCAAAATCATTGAAATTTATCATTTTTATCCACTGAACTAATTCACCGCTGCACAGACTCATCTTGTAATGTTAGTGATGACTTAATAGAACACCATGGTTGGTCGAGTCACTCAAAGCCATGGTATATTGTCAAATTTGAATCTAATGCTTGCATCATTAAAAAACTACACAAAAACACATCTATGATTGCATTAAAACAAAATAACATATGCACCATTGACATCAATGATCTTTATAATGAAATGTGTTTTTCGGTTTTGAATGACGATGCTTAGCTTTGGCATATGAGATTAGGTCATGCTAGCATGAAACTAATCATCCAAATTTCATCCAAAGAACTTGTAAGAGGAATTCTTCATATCAAGTTCATCAAAGATAATGTGTGTGATGCTTGTCAATTAGGAAAACAAATAAAGGGTAGCTTCAAATCTAAGAATCAAATAAGCACCTCTAGATCCTTGCAATTGATCCATATGGACTTATTTGGACCAATCTCTACATCAAGCCTAGGAGGTAGCAAATACGCCTTCGTTATTGTAGATGATTATAGTAGATACACATGGACTTATTTCTTGAAACACAAAAGTGAATGCTTTAGATGTTTCACCAAGTTTTGTAAACTTGCTCAAAATGAAAAGGGTTCTATGATTTCATTAATTAGAAGTGATCACGGTGGTGAATTTCAAAACCGTGATTTCCAAGAATTTTGTGAATTTAATGGATATAACCATAACTTCTCTACTCCAAGAAATCCTCAACAAAATAGAGTAGTTGAAAGAAAGAATAGAAATTTACAAGAAATGACAAGAACCATGTTGAATGAACATAG
>LVTN01001000.1:26808-38813 GCA_001649415.1 Musa itinerans | reverse complement strand
GATCTTTGCTAGTTGTCCGTTAATGTTCTCATAATCGGTTGGTCCGAAGCGGATCAGTAGTCCTTCTTTGAATTATCGCCATAAGAGGACTCCATGAGTGTGTCCAAACTAGTCAAACCACTATATGGCATCCCCTTCCAGATGTATAGTCGTAATTTCCACCATAGATGCATCCGCGGTTTTGTGGTACCGAAAATATCGCTCCGCGCGCGAGATCCAACCAATCGGTTCTCTTTCTTCCCATCTAGGGAACTCCACCCTCATGCATGGAAGTCATATCTTTGGGCTTGGTGCGATTAGTTAGAGCTCTCTTCTTTATGTGATTTCTTCGGGCTTGGTGGTCGGCCCAAACTAAGTTCGTTAAAGAGAGTCCGAATCTTATCCTCCATTTGCGCCTCGAAGGCTTCGAATTTAGCATTGATTGCATCCTCAAATGCCATAATATAAGCCTCCAAATCTATGATATTAAGATCTCATTTTTTTTGTTGGGTTAAAGGCATGTATAGGTTGAGAGAAGTGATGGTCGAAAGGGTTGGTGGATTGGTGGATGTAGGCTTCGGTTTAGGCTTGTTTTGTGGCTGTTTTGGGTGCAGTTTGAGGGTGTGGTTTAGTAGAGTTTTAGGGCTGTGATGGTAGTGGATGAAGGTTAGGGAAAAAAATTTAGATCTGTGGTAGATGATAAGAAAGGTTTGATAGAAATCAGTGGAAGTTGTTGTAGGTATGTGTTGTCTTGTAAGAGCAGAATTATCATCGAAGAAATAGCGGTTTCTCGATAAAATTTCTAGCAAAAACTGAGAGATTTAAGGAGGGAATTGATAACAAAATCTCAATTTATATGACAGCAAAGATGACCAATTTAATCAAGAAAATTTTGGCAGTATAACAACAAGGAAATTGGTGCAAGTTGCGATAGCAGAATTCTTGTCAAAAAATTTCAGTAGTTTGTGACGAAAATTTACAGCAACACAAGAATGATTTTAGAGATGAATTCCTCAATAGATCAATCTTACATAGAATCCAAGATAATCTATGAAGTGTATAAGAAATTTCGTTCAAAAAGATTGCAAATAGATCTGTTAAGGCACCTATATGCGGCTGAAATTTTCTGCAACACAGATTTTCAAGTGTGGCAGATTGGACATAAAATATCAGTAGTTTATATTGAGAATTTTTTAACAAAACCAAAGGAAAATCTGCTGTTAGGAAGCGTCAAACTGTCATAAAAATTTTGTAGAGATTTGGACAGAAAAAATGTAGTAGCAAGATCAAATAGACTGTGCTATGCAGTTGGAATTCTACAATGTATCTTTCATCGTAGAGATGAAAACTTTACGACGAAAAGTTTATGCAGCAATATAGGAATAATTTTTGTTTTGGATTTGAGAATAAAGATAACTAAATTGTAGTAGTAGTAAGGTAGGAAACCAGAACCTATTGGAATTCATGGGGAGATCAAAGGATGATCCGCAGTGGTGGAGATGATGGTGAAATTTGACGATGATCTTTTAAGCAATTGTGGGAATTGCTTTAGGCAGTTGTGGAGGGCTAATAGATGGTTGTGGAAGGGCAGCGAGATGCCAAGAATGTTACTCTAATACTAAGTGTTGGAACCCTTGCAGATTCTAAGCTTAGGGTTGATCTCTTTAGGGGATCGGCCTCCTTGGAACTCTACAGGGGTTCCTTCCTCCAAGTTGCTGCTCAAAGACTGTAAAAAGATTCATCTATTGTTTATCAAAAGAGGATGAATATATGGCTATTTATAGGGTTTCTAAACCCTAACTCCTAATAGGACTCATATTTAAGACTCCTACTTCTAACCAACTCCTAATATGACTCCTATTCCTTTACAACTCCTTATGCTTTTCTAAGAAATAACCTCCTAACCTTAGCCGGCCTCTTCACCTCTTTAATAGGGGTCAGCTAGGTAGGTTTTACACGAATACCCCTCTTTGTTAGGACTCTCCTAGCTAGAGTCCTAACAGTAATGATATGATGTATTGCATATAATTCATGATTGAAATTATGGCATGTTGATAGGGGGAGTTTAGTTTAAACTCCGTCATCAATTGGTTGTCATCATCAAAAAAGGAGAGATTATTGAATCTCAAATTTTGATGATGAAATCAATTGATAAGTTTACGATCTAATCTACGTTTTGAGTGACGTAGGACTAACTTCGATCAGAAAAGACAAATTGATTAAAATAGGAGGAATCGGACGTTGGGCTGGAGTGAAACATGTTAGGAGATTGGACGTCAAGCCAGAGGATCGGTCAACGTATCGGCAAAAGGACTTCATGCCATGAGTTCGGGCATCGAACTAAAGGATCAGACATTGGGCCAAGGAGATCAGATTTGCAGAGGTCAACATGCCAATTGGGCAATACACAAAAGGAGACGACGATGCGTCGAAAGATCGGATGAAGCGCTAGATGAACCAATGACATGCCGGACGACATAGGATCATGCTTGTAAAATTTATCTAGATCGAAGTAGTTTAGGTCTAATTGAGTTAGTTTCGAGTGTAATCAGGCTAACTCAATCAGGGTCCCATTAAGCCGAAGATGGGGTTGTTTTGAGCCAAGGGAAATGCTCATTTAGTGACCCTTAGTTGGCCCAAGCAGTGGCACCGCTTGAGGCTCGGCCTCCCAGGCTATCTGGGCGGTGGTATCGCCAAACTGAGTAGTGGTACCGTCTAGTGTTAGTGTCAGATTGGGCGATGGTACCACCCACTGTCAAACTAATAAGCGGTGGTACTGCTAGTTGTCAATCTAGTAGGCGATGATACCGTTAATACCCCAAAAACCCAAGGAGTTAAATTTTGACTCTAATTTATAAAGTCATTTGGGGTCTATAATTACCCCACAAATTCCTACATGGATAAAGCACGAAAAGTAGAACAAAACTCTGTGATTCTAAGGTTACAAAACCTATTAGAAAGTTGAGTTCCCTCCTCCATATGCTTAGAGGATATTCTAAGGGAGAGTGTGAGGGAATACTTGTAATAGAGGGGTATAAAGGTTCTCTCCTGAACCTGTGAATAGGAGAAAGAGTTGTAAGGGTAGTTGATCTTCGCTCATTGGAAAGAAGATTGGTAATGGAAGCTGATGGCCTCAAGTGAAGAGGAATCGGGAGTAGATGTACGTCACGACAACCAAACCACTATAAATCTCGTGTGCTCTTTTCCTTTGCTGCCTACTTTTATTGCTTACTTAGCTACTTACTTCACTTGTCATTTACTCTATGTTGAGCTTAAACACTTTACGATATGGGCTTTATCGAAATGGTTTTTCTATATTGAATGAGTTTCAAATTGACATAATTTTTGCGTAAGCACTAATACCCCCCCCCCTTCTCTTAGTGCCTATTTCGATCCTAACACTATCGACCCTTACTCTCGTCAAAGAAGGCATTTCTCTTCGGCTGGGCAATTTCTTGGAGGCAATATTTGACTTTGGTTGTTGACTCCATCAAATTGGAGGTGGCCAAAAACTCCAATTGTGCCTGAATCTTTCCTCTCCTTTCCTTATTGAATACTCTTGTCAATCATTGGTGTGTTCATCGTGAGTGCATGAAGCAACTATAACTACCACCACAAGATCTTTCCTCTTTAATAGCTGGCTCATGTTGTCTCCATCATTAGTGGTCCTCTTTATATCCATTTTACAGTATAAATTCAAAAAATATTTAATTTTTGCCTTAGTTTTTGTTTTATTTTTTTTCTTTTCTCTCCTTTTTATCCTATGGTTGATCAACCTATTGTTGAATCCCGAATTTTGATGATGAGATTAATTGATGAGTTTACGGTCTAATCTATACTTTGAGAAAAGTGATGTAGGACTAACTTCGATTAGAAAAGGTAAAATGATTAAAGCAAGAAGAATCAGACGTTGTGTTGGAGTTAGAAATCGAGCATCGGGCCGAAAGAATCGGACATTGCGCCAAGATCAGATATTGCAGGAGTCAACATGCCAATGAACCAATGACATGCTAGATAACGCATCAGAAGTTTGTCGGGACTTTGAATGAACCAATGACATGCCAGACAACTTAGATTTCTTGTTTTTAGTCGTTGATGTCTTAATTGTCATAGTTAGGTCTTGAATTGAGTTAGCTTTAGGTGTAACCTTACTAACTCAATTAAGGGCCCATTGGGCCTGATTTGGGATAGAATTAGGCCCATTAGAAGGCTCATTCAATGACCTAGAGTTAGGTCTGGTGGCACCGCCAGACTAGGCGCTGGAACCACCTATGAGCTAGAACATACGAAGTGTACGGTTCTGAAAAACTCAGCGGTGGTATGTTAGGACTCTAGCTAAGAGAGTCCTAATTGAGAGGGACATTCATGTAAAACCTACCTAAGCCAATCCCTATTAAAGAGGTGAAGAGACCGGCAAGGGTCAGGAGAGTATTTCTTAGAAAAGCATTAGGAGTTGTAAAGGAATAGGAGTCTTGAGTAGGAGTCCTATTAGAAGTCTTGAGTAGAAGTCTTAATTGAATAGGAGTCTTGAGTAGGAGTCCTATTAGGACTTGGGGTTTAGAAACCCTATAAATAGCCATGTATTCATCCTCTTTTTATAAGCAATAGATGAATCTTTTCTGTAGCCTTTGAGCAGCAACTTAGAGGGAGAAACCCCTATAGAGTTCCAAGGAGGCTGATCCCCTAAAGAGATCAACCCCAAGTTTAGAATCTGCAAGGGTTCTATCACCTAGTATTAGAGCAGCATTCTTGACATCTTGCTGCCCTTCCATAGCCATCCATCAGCCCTCCACAGCCGCCCAAAGCAATTCCCACAATTGCGTAAAAGATCGTCGCCAAATTCCACCGTCATCTCCACCACCGCGGATCATCCTTTGATCTCCCCGTGAGTTGCAACAGGTTCTGGTTTCCGACATTACTGTTGCTGCAATTTAGTTATTCTTATTTGAAAATCCAAAAAAAAAATTTGTTCCAATATTTCTGCATAAACTTTTCATCGCAAAGTTTTCATCTCTACGACGAAGATACATTGCAAAATTCCAACAGCATAGCACAGTCTGTTTGATCTTGCTACTGTATTTTTTCTGTCCAAATTTCTACAAAATTTTTATGATAGCTTTGACACTTCCTAATAGTGGATTTTCCTTTAGTTTCGTCAAAAAATTATCCAATATAAACCACTGATCTTTTACGTCCAATCTGCTACACTTGAAAATCTGTGCTGCAGAAAATTTTAGCCACATATTATTGCCTTAATTGATCTATTTGCAATATTTTTTGAACAAAATTTCTTATACACTTCATAGATCATCTTGGCTTCCATCTAAGATTAATCTATTAAGGAATTCGCCTCTAAAAATGATTTTGTGTTGCTATAAATTTTCGTCACAATCCATTGAAATTTTTCGACGAGAATTCTTCTATCGCAACTTGCACCAATTTCCTTACTGTTATACTACCGAAATTTTCTTGATTAAATTGGACATCCTTGCTATCATATAAACTAAGATTTTGCTATCAATTTCCTTCTCAAATCTCTCAATTTTTTTGTGGAAATTTCATCGAGAAACCGCTATTTCTTCGACGATAATTCTGCTCTTACAAGACAACACATTCCGGCAGCAACTTCCACTGATTTCTATCAAACCTTTGCTACTATCTACCACAGATCTAAAACTTTCATCCACAGCCCTAAAACTATACTAAACCACACCCTCAAACTGAACCCAAAACAGCCACAAAACAAGCCTAAACCGCAGCCTACATCCACCAATCCACCAACCCTTTTGACCATCACTTCTCTCAACCTATACATGCCTTTAACTCGACAACAAAAGAGAGATCTTAACATCACATATTTGGAGGCATATACTATGGCATCTGAGGAGACAATCAATACTAAATTTGAAGCCTTCGAGGTGCGAATGGAGGATAAGATTCGGACTCTCTTTACCGAACTCAGTTTGGGCCGACCACCAAGCCCGAAGAAATCACATCAAGGAGAGAGCTCTAACCAATCGCACCAAGCCCGAAGAGATAACTTCCAAGAGAGGGGAGGCTCTATAATCGACCCCAACTATCCACGTATGAGGGTGGACTTCCCTAGATGGGAAAAAGGAGACTCGATTGGTTGGATCTCGCACGTGGATCGATATTATCAATACCACAAAACTGCGGACGCATCTATGGTGGAAATTACAGCTATACATCTTAAAGGGGATGCCATATAGTAGTTTGATTGATTTAAACAGCTATTGGGGACCTTCATTGAGGGCTTGAAGTCAGAGATTCGAGGAGAAGTTAAAGCGCGACAACCATACACGCTTATGGCAGCCATCTCTTTCGCACGACTTCAAGAGGAGCAATTGAACCATGAAGCTTGGAGGACTAGGATCGCTCCTCAACCTACAATACTAAAGCTCTCAGCCCCACTTACTATCAACCAAGTCCCTACACCAAAAAGTTTGACAAGAGAAGAACTTCGGGAGCGATTTGCGAAGGGGTTATGTTGGCATTGCGACAAGCCATGGAGCCGTGAGCATCGTTGTAGTAAAGAGAGACTTCTTATGATTAAACCAGTAGAAAAAGAGGTCATTGAACATCCAGAAGAGAGCCTTGAACATGAAGAAGAAGATGCAAAAGAAGAGCCACAACCGACTGACGTTATGGTACACGCACTAGCCGGCTACTCAAACCCTCAAACGATGAAAGTTAGAGGCTTTCTCAAACAACAACCGATCACTGTTCTCATCGACACGGGCAGCACTAATAACTTCCTAAATAGTAAGGTTTCTATTCGGATGGCCATACCTATCAAGAATTGCAGCAGATTAGACGTAAAGGTCACCGACGGAAGAATCCTAAAGTACGACCAACGATGTCTACAAGTGAAACTATTACTGCAAGATCAAGAAATTATCACCGACATCTTCCTCCTCCCTCTTGATGATCATGAGGCCATGCTTAGAATTGAATGGTTGATGATATTAGGTGATGTTTCCTAAAATTTTATGAAACTAATTATGAAATTTTACAGTAAGGGGAAACAGGTGATACCTCACAGGAAACGTGGGGGCGACATAACGATGATTTGCACACAACAAATGGAGAAGGTTTTGCATAAAGCATGCAGTAGCTTTTTGGTACATCTTGAGTAGTAAACTAAGGGAAAGCCAATAGAATTTGAAGATCTAAACCTACTTCATTTGTTTGTTGAATTTTTAGATATATTTGATGAACTGCGCAACCTACCTCTTACCCGTCGGTATGATCATTGTATAACGATTCTTCCAAGCAAACCTCCAGCAAATACTCAGTCATATCAGTATCTACATCTCCAAAAGGATGAAATAGAAAAGATTATAAAAAAGATGCTTGAAACAGGAGTAATTCGGCCAAGTTGCAGCCCCTATTCCTCACCGGTGCTACTTGTACGCAAGAAGGATGGAACTTGGCAGATGTGCATCGACTACCAAGCTTTAAATGGCATCACCATCAAGGAGAAGTACCCAATACCAATGGTGGATGAACTTCTTAATGAATTAAAAGGAGTTTGAGTCTTCACAAAGTTGGACCTCCGATCTGGTTACCACCAAATTCGGCAGCCATGTTGCAGCCCCTACTCTTCATCGGTGCTCTTCGTACGAAAGGACGAAACATGGCGATTGTGTGTTGATTACTGAGCTCTCAACGGCATAACCATCAAGGATAAATACCCTATTCTAATAGTAGATGAATTACTAGATGAAAGGGAGTACAAATCTTCACAAAGCTGGACCTTCGATCCGGGTATCATCAAATACAAGTGTACGAAGAAGACATATCGAAAACCGCCTTTCAAACACACAACGGCCACTATGAATTTTTGCTTTCTTCAACAAAAGGTGAAATATCTTGGACATATCATATCAGAGGAATGTGTGATGGTGGACCCCTCCAAAATTGCTACATGGCTTTCTCGGTTTTATAGGCTACTACCGTAAGTTCGTGAAAAACTATGGAAAGATCAGCACACCCCTTACTTCACTGCTAAAAAATGATGCTTTCCAATGAGCGAACAAAGTCACCACCGCCTTCGATGAACTTAAGGACGCAATGACGATAACGCCCATACTAGCGCTGCCCGACTTCGATAAGACTTTTGTTATTGAAGTTGATGCCTTCGGAGGCAGAATTGGTGCTATACTAATGCAAGATGGCTGCCCCTCCACTTATATCAGTAAGGCATTATCTCCTTCCCATCTCAAGATGACTACTTACAACAAAGAGAAGCTCGCGATTATGCATGCGATGGCCAAATGGAGATCGTACTTGATCGGGTGACGCTTTTAAATCATGACCGACCATAAAAGCTTAAAATATTTCTTAGAGCATAAGATATCTTCCCCCGAGCAGCAAAAATGGGTAACAAAGCTTCTTGGATATGATTATGAAATAACTTACAAAAAGGGGAAAGAGAATGTTATTGCAAATGCGCTTTCATGGCTACCCAAGCAAGCTAAATTTTCAGTCATTTCACTTTCGACTAGTGACTTCCTTAAGGATATTAAGAGGGAATGATAAGAAGATCTAGAGACCAGTAAGATCATAAGAAAATTGGAGGAAGCACCAAGCTCCGTGGCTCATTACAATTGGGACTCAAAAGAATTACACTATAAGGGACGCATTGTGCTTGTGACAAATTCTACTTACATATTCATGAGCAAATTTTGGACAGAGTTATTCCATATGCACGGTACTAAATTGAAAAGGAGTATGGTGTATCACCTACAAACTGATGGCTAGATGAAAGTTGTAAACAGGTGCTTGGAGATAGCCCAAAGCCACCCACTAAATATAACTACCCAAGGAGAACTCTAGACCTAGCCAAGTGTCATTATTGATCGATGGATCGTGACTCGATGACGACGACCCACTATAGAAGTGCTAATATAATGGGCGGACCCACTACTGAAGTGCTAATATAGTGGGCGGACCCACTATTGAAGGGCTAATATAGTGGGCGAACCTACCAACAGAAGATGCCACTTGGGAGAACTATGACGAATTGAAGATCAAATTCCTAGAATTCATGAATCGTCAACCTCGAGGACAAGGCTAATTTGAAGAGGGCGGGTCTGTTATGACTCTAGCTAGGAGAGTCCTAATTGAGAGGGATATTCATGTAAAACCTACCTAAGCCGACCCCTATTAAAGAGGTGAAGAGGCCGGTTAGGGTTAGGAGAGTATTTCTTAGAAAAGCATTAGGAGTTGTAAAGGAATATGAGTCTTGAGTATGAGTCTTGAGTATGAGTCCTATTAGGAGTTGGGGTTTAGAAACCCTATAATAGCCATATATTCACCTTCTTTTTATAAGTAATAGATGAATCTTTTCTACAGCCTTTAAGCGGTAACTTGGAGGGAGGAACTCCTATAGAGTTCCAAGGAGGCCAATCCCCTAAAGAGATTAACCCCAAGTTTAGAATATGCAAGGGTTCTATCATGGTACCACCCAGACTAGCGGTAGTACCGCTAGTACATGGTATCCCATAAAGTCTGGCGGTAGTACCACCCAGATTGGGTGATGGTATCGTCAGTTGTTAGTCTGGTAGGCGGTGGTACTGCTAGTACCCCGGAAACCCGGGATGAGATCTTTTTTCGCTATATTTTTAAAGTTATTTGGAGCCTATAAATATCCCACTCTTTCCTACTTGAGGAAGCACAAAAAGAGAACAAAAAGCCTTATGATTTTGAGTTGTAAAGTTATGAAAAGTGCTAAGTGTCCTCCTACTCTTTAAGTTTTGGGCTTATTCTAAGAGACGTGTGAGACTTGCAAAGGTTCTCTCCTAAACATATGAAAAGGAGAAAAGAGTTGTAAGATGGTAGTTAGTCTTTGCCCATTGAAAGAAGATCGTTAGTGAACGCTGGTGGCCTCAACGGAAGAGGAATCGGGAGTGGACGTAGGTCGCGATGACCAAACCACTATAAACTATGTTTGCATTTACTTTATGCTCTTTATTGATATTGCTTTCTGATTAAACTTCTTATTACACCTATCCTTGTAGGGAAATCTTGGGGCGACATCGCACACATAGTGGAAGAACAAAAAACAAAGTACTAGATTTCCCAAAATGGTGTTCATCGTCATGTGAAGATTGGTGCGCAAAAATCCGTGAAACTGAAAATCACATGTGAGATAATTGTGTTACTTAGGGAGATCATATATCCCTAAAATCCTATAGATCTGTGGGAGAGGATGAAGGAGGTCAAGTATCCTCCTCTCTAGTAGTGATCTACACAATAGAGGCTGCGAAGACGCTCCTTGAATCGCTGCCTAAATCTCCATATCTACTGGCTGAGGAGGAGAAAGGGAGAGGAGAATAGGAGGTGGCAGCCAAGAAGGCCCAAGAGCTTTCGTTCCCTCCTATTTATAGAGGCCCCTTGTCAACTTAACCCTAATGAATCATGTCTTATTGGGTATTGGATCTATATCCAACTTCCCATGTCTCTTAGATTAGTGGGTCTCTACCTAATAATCTCTCATTGGCGCTTATTCGATCTCATCCATAGGATCCAATAATTCATGGGCTTATTGGATATCCAATAAGATAGGGGCTCCAACAAATATCTCATATCCGAATCTCTACTCGTCGTAACATATACCATATGTGTGTGACACTCTAAGCCTAATATCGAGCTAGCCGTGAGTCATACTTATCAGAACTCCTTCTAGCTTAGTGAATTATTATCTCTATAATAATTCACTCAACCCATCGACTACGGACGTACAGGCAACTACGCCGTAGTCCCCAGATGATATAGGGAAATCCGATCCATTATACCTATTTGTCCTCAGTTACCATATATTTATAATCCCTCATCCATTTAATCCCCTATAGACCATATATCGGGCATGGTGCTGTTAGGCCCATATGGTTTCTACTTGAGTCTCGCTTTAATTAGATTCTCTCAGAGAACTCTTTCTCTCTCAATCCGAATGACCCTAGTTAAAGATTTTTCTGAGTAAGAACACATAGGATATTCCACTTATGATATCAAGAGTGGATGATCCTCTATCAGCACTCAATAGCTCTTGTAAGCTTGGCTGCCACTCCTGATGACCGGCTGTGTTAGATTTAAAATTTCTAAACCTATAAGTCTAGTATCAAAGTGTGGAGTACTTATACAGGACATCCTTGGTGTCTCAAGTCTAAGGACTAAATACACCACTTGGATGATGGAATAGTAGTTTGACAATAATGTATCATCAACCATCCAGTATTCTATGAGCAGATCAATTAGTGAAGTCATTCTCTAATGAGCACCTGCATTGTATCCCTAGTATCCCCACATGAGCAGCTATGAGACCAACGATCTCTTTAGGGGATCGGCCTCCTTGGAACTCTATAGGGGTTCCTCCCTCCAAGTTGCTGCTCAAAGGCTGCAGAAAAGATTCATCTATTGCTTATCAAAAGAGGAGGAATACATGACTATTTATAGGGCTTCTAAACCCTAACTCCTAATAGGACTCCTACATAAGACTCCTATTCCTTTACATCTCCTATTTCTTCTCTAAGAAACATCCTTCTAACCTTAGCCGGCCTCTTCACCTGTTTAATAGGGGTCAGCTTAGGTAGGTTTTACATGAATGTCCTCAATTAGGACTCTCCTAGCTAGAGTCCTAACAGTTATCTAGACACTTCTCAATGAACGAATTATGGGAAGCATCCTATACCTTGGGGATTCGGATCTATAAAGATAGATCTAAGGGGATGCTTGGCTTATCTCAGTCCAGGTACATAGACACCATTGTCAAAAGGTTTGGCATGAAAAATTTCAAGAGAGCGCAAACATGTATAGGGTACCCTATGCCTTAGAGATATGGTCTATCATGTATGTCATGCTATGTACCAGGCCTAATATAGCGCATGCTCTGAGTGTCACAAGTAGATATTAGGTGAATCCAGGCTTGGAGTGTTGAATCTCGGATTTTGATGATATAATCAATTGATGGGTCAATTGATCTAATCCATATTATTGAGTTAAGT
>LVTN01001000.1:341-24895 GCA_001649415.1 Musa itinerans | reverse complement strand
TTTTAGGCTCCAAATTTGAATCAACTTGAAGCCTATAAATACCCCTCTCATCCTTGGTTAAAATACATAAGTATTGAGAGTAAAAAAGGAAAGAAACGCTGTTGCAATCTTGTGTGAGCTCCTCTCAATGTTTTAAGTGTTAGAATAGTTTGAGAGAGGAGTGAGTGGGGGTGTAAAGGTTATCTCCTAAACCCGGTAAAAGGAGAATCGAGTTGTAAAAGGTGGTTGGCCTTCGCCTATTGAAGGAGGACTAATGGTGGATGCCGGTGGCCTCGACGGAAGAGGAATCGATGGAATGGATGTAGGTCACGACGACCGAACCACTATAAAATTTGGTTTGCATTTACTTTTTGCAAATTACATTAACTGCAAACTGCCTTCAATACGCTCTTACTTCGCTTTCAAAGTTAAGCATTTCTGAGTTTGGTTTTCAATGTATGAAAAGATTTTTAGAACCGACGTAATTTTACCGCTGCACTAATTCACCCCCCCTCTTAGTGTCGACCTCTTTCCCTAACAGATCTACGATTCTATCTTCGGATGAAATTCTATCCATTGCTATATCTCCTCAGGCCATGATCTCTCTAATAAGCTGGAACTTCCTTAGAACACTTCTGATGAGACTCGGGTTCCCTCATTTGAGTAATCGCCTTGTAGTTGTCGCAATATAAGGGAATTAGCTCCTTGCTACCTACCATGACTCCTAGATCTATAATGAACTTCTTTATCCAGACTCTATCCTTTGCTGCCTATGCCACAACAATGTACTCTGCCTTTGTGATTGAGTCAATAGTAGTATCTTGCTTGAAACTTTTCTAGCATACTGCTCCTCCATTATGGGTGAACATATACTCCAAATTAGACTTACTATCATCGACATCAGACTAGAAACTCAAGTCTGTGTAGCCCTCAAACTTGACGCTACTACCTCTATATACTAGTAAAAGATCCTTAGTCCTTCTCATGTACTTAAGGATATACTTTACTACTTTTTAGTATTCCTAGCTTGGATACGCTTGATACCTACTCATGACACTCAGAGCTTGTGCAATATCAGGCCTAGTACATAGAATAACATACATGATAGACCCTATCGCTAAGGCATAGGGTATCTTATCTATGTCTGCTCTTTGTTCAGGAATCTTTGGGGACATACTCCTAGAAAGCGATATCCCTTATCTTATCGGTATGAGACATCTCTTAAAATTTTCAATGCCAAACCTTTTGACAATGGTGTCTATGTACCTAGACTAGGACAAACCAAGCATCCTCTTGGATCTATCTCTATAGATTTGAATCCCTAAGATATAGGATGCTTCCCCCAAATCCTTCATGGAGAAATATCTAGATAGCCAAGCCTATACTATGGAGAGCATTCCTACATCATTGCTAATGATCATGATGTCATCCACATATAACACCAAGAAGGTGATAGCGCTCCCACTTACCTTTCTGTACACACAAGGCTCATCTTCATTCTTAACGAAGTCATAAGATCTGATCACCTCATCAAATCTTATGTTCTAACTTCGGAAAGCTTACTTTGGTCCATAGATGAACCTAAGCAATCTACACACCTTATCTGGTCTTTCTTTGGACATGAATCCCTTAGGATGTATCATACACACTTCCTCAAGGTTATCCTTGAGGAACATGGTTTTCACATCCATTTGCTTGATCTCATAATCATAGTGTGTTGCAATGGCCAATAGAATTCAGATGGATTTTAGCATGGCTACGGGTGAGAAGGTTTCGATGTAGTTTACACCTTGCCTTTGATGATACCCCTTAGCCACTAGTATTGCTTTATAGATCTCTACCTTTCCATCTACTCCGATTTTCTTCTTGACGATCCACTTGCAACCATTGGGTATGATATCCTTGGGTGCATCAACTAGGTTTCAAACCTTGTTGGAGTACATTGAATCCATCTCAGAATTCATGATCTCTTATCACTTCCCGGAGTCTATACTTATAATAGTATCCTCATAAGTTGAAGGATCAATATCCTCAATATCCTCAACATCCTCTCCTCTAATATGTCCCACATATCTCTAAGGAGATTAAGGTAATCTACTAGACCTATGTAAAATCAGAACCTGTGTGCCAAGTACCTGAACAGACTTGGGCTATAGAGTGGTGCTTGAGCTAGGTTCTCCAACCTTACGCAACTCTATCACGCTCCTACTATCTTCACCAAGAATGTGTTCCTTCTTAAGGAACACTGATCTTTTGGCTACAAAGACCTTTGGTCCTTGAGGTGATAAAAATAATACTCACAAGTTTCCTTAGATTATCCCACGAACTTGCACCACTCCATCCTGGATTCTAACTTGTCGGGGTTGTGTCTCTTAATGTGGGCAGGGCAGCCACAAATCTTAACAACCTTAAGATCAGGCTTCTTCTCTTTCCATATCTCATATGGAGTAGATACTACCGACTTAGTTAAAATTTCGGTTCAAAAAGTAAACTGCGGTCTATAGAATGTATCCCCAGAATAAGATGGGTAGGTCGGCGAAGCTCACCATGAACCACACCATGTCTAATAGTGTGTGATTCCTCCTCTCGGATACACCATTGAGCTGAGGTGTATAAGGAGATATCCATTAGGATAGAATCCTATGGTCCTTGAGGAACTAGGTTAACTTTGTACTCAAGTACTCACCTCCTCGATCTGATCGAAAAGTCTTGATACTCTTTCCAATTTGGTTCTCCACTTCATTCTTATACTCTATGAATTTCTCGAAGGCCTCGGACTTGTACTTCATCAAGTACATATGTCCATACCTTAAGAAATCATTAGTAAAAGTAATGAAGTAAGAGTAACCACCTATGGCATGAGTTGACATGGAACCACATACATCACTATGTATAAGTTCTAACAACTTCTCTACGAAGGTAAGGATCACAAGTTGTATATAACTCATAGTCAAATGGATCTAGGTATTTATTCTTTAGTAACTTTTGAATCCTTCCCTCATGAATATAACCTAGCCTATAATGCCACAGGTATGCATTGTTTACCTCATCTTATTTCCTCTTAGACTCACTTACATTCATGTAGCAGTGTCTAGCATAAACAAATCATTATGCAATGTTCCTTTCGTGATGATCTTATCATTTAATAATATTGGACAACCATTGTTTTCAAAAGCTAATTTATTTCCACTAACTATCAAATATGAAATAAAAATAATTTTTTTGATAATAGAAGGAATAAAATAGCATGCATCCAATGCAATAATAGCTCCACCAAGCAGATGTAGGGTGACCTCACCAATAGCTCCACCATTGCCCATCTTGAGATCCATCTCGCCTCTTGCGAATCTCCAAGGTCTTGCCAGAGCTTATAACGAATTACAGATATGATAAACACTACTGATATCTAATACCCATGTGTTATCATAAGATTCTGACAAATGAAGACTGATCATGAATGTACATCTTCTCCAAGCTTTTGTTTCGCCCTCTCTGTAAGGTACTCTTTGTAGTTTCTCTTCTAGTGCCTATATTTGCCATAGTGGAAGCACTAGCCTTTTACCTTTGTCGAGTCTTTTTTAGCAACCTTTGCTTTACTCGGTTTGCCCTTGCCCTCGCTCTTCTTAAGGGACTTTTTTGCCTTTCTTTTCTTTTTAGCCACACCAGCATAGAAAACTGGCTTCTCTTTTTTGATAGTGCTCTCTACCTCCCTCAACATATTGAGGAGCTCAATGAGAGTTACCTTAAGCTTGTTAATATTAAAATTCATTATAAACTAAGAAAATGAATTTGTCAAGGACTACAGTACAAGGTCCACACACAGGTCATCCTTTAGGACCATTCCTAGACCTATGACTTTATCTATCTGCTCAATCATCTTTAGGACATGGTTCTAAACCAGTGTCCCCTTAGTCTTCCTAGCACGAAAGAGACTCTTGGATATCTCATATCACTGAGTCCTTTCCTATTCTTCAAATAATTTATAGAGATGTAGGAGAATGGATTTGACATCCATCTTTTCATGTTGTTTCTATAACTCATGAGTCATGGAGCCCAACATGTAACACTAAGCAAGAGTGGAGTCATATATGCTTTACATAATGAGCAATCTCATCTTAGCTTGCCCCTTCCTCGGGCATAAGTATCACTATATCAAGGGCGTACACGATTTTCTCTACCGTGAGAACAATTCTCAGGTTATGGAGCCAATCCGTATAATTTAGACCAGTGAGGCAATTGACATCTAATATGCCATGTAAGAGATTTGAAAGCGATATATTTTTTAAAATAAATATACAATAGAAATAAATAGCATGCTAATTTCATAAAAATAAACAATTAAGATAAGGACTTCTATCTTAATTTACTCTCACTATTTTCTCACGAAACACACAACTCCCTCTGGTATATGAATCTGAGACCCCCCGGCAGATCTCTAGTGGGGATTGGGATCCAATATGCATCTTAATGTAACCTTGAGGGACTTAACCAATCACGCTAAGCCCGTAAAGGTAGGCAACTCTTACCAATCATGGCCTCCAAACCTTGTGATTCTTGTCTTGTTCGGCCTCCGAACTACCATGGCCTCGAGGGACTCGACCAACCAAGATATTCGGTTAAGTCATCACTATCGTTACAAGATGAGTCTAATTCGATGATACACCCTCAAGGGACTCGACCAAACATACCATGTCCTCAAGTCACCAATGACATATCTATGTCATAGGCAAGATATCGAATCGCGATATCAGTGAGCCTCAAGGGACTCGACCAACTCAACCTACGTTGGGAATCAGTTCCTACCTATAATGACGGAAGGCCACGTGGGTCAATCTAATTGCCTCATGTTTACCGACTTAATATTATCAAGAGAGGGGATTTTGATTTGGCCTCCTATGATGTATCACACACATAAATATTTAATATATATCTATATCGCATACAAATATATATACACATATAGTAGGTATATAAGCAATCACACATCACATGAGCAATCACACTAGATGATCATGGACCATAGCCTAATGTAGCAACGACATTTCGATGCCCTTGATCATCCATCCACACCCTATGATCATCCATCTCATCCTTGCTAGTTCTGTCGGCATTTTGGTGCATCTCTAAGCGTAGCAATCATCTATCTCGACGTTGTGGGTTTCGTTATCACCTCAATGCTCTCACTTAATCATAAGCATGCAAGCCCGATAATAAACGAGAAAAAATTGGAGGCTTGCATGCCCCAATATCATAATAATCCTATCACACATATACATTACTAGTCATAAGTGCCCTACAAGCCAATCATGTGAGTGATGGCACATGTGACTTGATACACATTCTTTTTACTTATTGTATTTTGACATTGTATCACTTTATATTGCTTGTTGCATATATACATATATATTGTGATGTCCATTGATCTGTTTAATGAGAATCAGATCGTGATGAGATCATGATAATGAGACTGCATCAAAAGATTAATTTTTGAATATTTAGCTCTACTAGTGCCTTCATGTGTGATTTCAAGAGTATGCCAAATGTTATACGTAGTTTCGCAAATAAAAACCCGATTAAATTTATTTTTATCTAGAGCACAAAACAAAGCATTTATCGCTTTAGCATTAAAGAAAAAGTCTTCTTCTCCAAATTATTCCATTCATTCATTAGTTTGGAAGACTTTTCAAAATTGCTTTCAATAATATTTCATAAATCGAAATTCATAGAAAGTAGGAAAACTCTCATTCAAGTTTTCTAATATGTGTAATCCGTCCTAATGAACATAGGAGGACGAATGATAGAGTGACCCTCTTGAAAGTCGAAAAAAACCATCTCTCCTGGGTGTTAAACCAAATAGAGAGAAACTAGCTCTAATACTAACTGTTAGGACTATGAGCAACACTAAAAGGGGGGGGGTGTGAATTAGTACTTACAAAAAATTACGTCAATTCGAAAATATCATTTGATAAAGCTCGTATCGGAAAGATGAGTTTAACTTGAAAGCGTATTGGTAAGCGTAGTGAAAGTAGTAAGCAAGTAAATCAGTTTGCAATCTGAGAATAAAAAGCAGAATAGAAATGCAAATCGAGTACACCAAATTTATAGTGGTTCGATCGTCGTGACCTACGTCCGCTCCTGATTCCTCTTCACTTGAGGCCATCGGCTTCCACTATCGATCTTCTTTCCAATGGGCGAAGATCAACTACCCTTACACTCTTTTTCCTTTTCACAGGTTCAGGAGATAACCTTTATATCCCTCTTTTACAAGTGTTCCCTCACACACCTCCCATAAGACTATCACTAAGCTCTTAGAGGAGGGACTCTATACTTAAAAGAGTTTACAACCTTGGAATCACAGAGTTTTTGCTCTATTTTCATGTGTATTTTATGCAGGAATTTATGTACCACCACTTGACACATTAACACTGGGCGGTACCACCACCTGACATAGTCTTGAAGACTGTGTCTGGGCGTTACCACCGCTAAACCCTACTACAGGACATTGAATAGGCCAAACAATAGGCCGAATTTATCCCCGATTCAGGCGCAATTGCCTCCTAATTAAGTTGGCATTGTTTCACCCCAATACCGACTCAATTAGACCTAAACTAACTTGATCTAGACAAATTATTATAAAGCATGAATCATATGTTGTCCAGCATGTCATTGGTTCTTTTGACACTTCATCCGATCCTTCGGCCCATCATCCTCTCCTTCAGCATATTGCCCAATCGACATGCTGACTCCCATAACTTCCAATCTCCTTGGCATAATGTTCGATCCTTCGGCCTGATGCCCAAACTCATGGCACGAAGTCCTTCTACCGGCACGTCGACCGATCCTCCAGCCTGACATCTAATCTCCTAACATGTTCAACTCCGGCTCAACGTTCGATTCCTCCTACTTCAATCAATTTGCCTCTCCTTGATCTAAGCTAGTCCTGTGTCACTCAAAACATAGATTAGATCACAAACTCATCAATTGATTTCATCATCAAAATTTGAGATTCAACTTGACTAGGATTATTTAGGTTCTATGTTTAAAGGTAAATCGGTCTCATTATTATAATCTCATCACGATCTGATTCCCATTGCACAGATCCATGGATATCACTATATATATATATATGCAACAAGCAATTTAAAGTGATAAAATATTAAATAATATAATGAGCAAAAAGAGTGCATGTCATGTCACACATGCCATCACTCACGTGATTGGCTTATAGGGTACCTATGACTAGCAGCATTGCCCAGACTAGCGGTAGTACCGCCTAGACTAGCGATAGTACTACCTAGTGTCAAGAGATGGTACTACCCAGACAAGAGATGGTATTGCCCAAACATAAGCTTCTAGGTTGTGTCAAGCGGTCGTACCACTTAGACTGGCGGTAGTACTACCAGTGTAGGGTTGTTAGGCAATAGTACCGCCTAGACTGAGCGATAGTACCGCTAGTTATCAGTTTGGCTGGCAGTAGTACTGCCCAGTACTGGCGATGGTATTGCTAGTACCCTTGAAACCGGGGATATGACACTTCTTTGCTCTATTTTTGAAGCCATTTGGAGCCTATAAATACCTCACTCTTTTCTGCTTGAGGTAGCATGAAAAAAAGTCTTGAGATTCTGAGTTGTAAAAGTTTTTAAAAAGTTCTAAGTGTCCTCCTCCTTCTTGAAATATTGTGATTATTCTAAGAGAGGTGTGAGACATGTAAAGTTTATCTCCTAAACCTATAAAAAGAAGAAAGAGTTGTAAGAGAATAGTTGGTCTTCACCCATTGAAAGAAGACCGTTAGTGAACGCCAATGGCCTCAACTGAAGAAGAATTAGGAGTAGATGTAGGTAGCGATGACCGAACCACTATAAACTTAATTTGCATTTATGTTTATTATTTTCTGCTATTACTTTCTAAGTTAATTGCTTAGTTTACTTTAAGTCAAGCACATTTCCGATACGATTTTTCACTTAACGAAAAATTTTCAAACTGTCAAAGTTTTACGAAAGCACTAATTGACCCCCCCCCTTTAAGTATCGAAATAGTCCTAACATGTTTGTGCTTGTCAGCTAACTCAGATGGTACCACCAGGCCTACTCAAGGCTATTGTTTTGGCCTTCTAACGAGCAAAATTCAGCCAAAGCCAAGCCCATTAGCTTTCTCGACAAGTTGACATAGTTTCAGCACAATACCAACACAATTTAACCTAGAAAGACCTTGATCATGACTTTAACAATCCAACCACATATCTAGCACAATTAAGAAGCTTTCAGTATATTGTATGCCATTTTGGCATGTTATCTAATCTTCCAAAGCTTCGTTTGAACCTCTGACATGTCATTCTTTCCTTCGATATATCGTCTGATCTATCGATATGTCGATTTTCTCACAATATCCGATCTTTTAATGTAATACCCAATCCTTCTGGTATGATGCCCAAACTTATAGCATGAAGTCCAATCTTCAGCATGTCGACCAATCCTTTGGCTCGACGTCTAATTTCTAACATGATACTTTGTTCGGCACAATGTTTGATTCTCCTACTTCAATAATTTACCCTTTGATGGTTCGTGTCCGTGATCATAGTATTTCATGCATCACTTATCTCAAAAGTATATTAGTCCATAAACTCATTAATTGATTTTATCATAAAAATCTACGATTCAAAAATTAGAAGTATGATGAGTTATTCTTCTATACCTAAATCAATATGGGGTAAAGCTCTAAGAACAACTATGTATATCTTGAATAAGATTCCTAGTAAATCAATTCTATTAACTTTATTTAAAATATGAACAAGTAGAATATCCAATTTAAGATATTTATATATTTAATATTATCCTATAAAGATAAGAGTTTTTAATATGTATGAAAAGAAATTTGATTCAAGGACTATACCAAGTATGTTATTGGTTATCTAGAAAAATCTAAGGTTTATATTTTATTGTTCTAATCATAGTATGAGAATAGTTGAATTTGGTAATGTGAAATTCCTAGAAAATGACAAAATTAGTAAAAGTAAAAAAAATCAAAAATTTGATTTTGAAATTGAAGAGATATAGGTTGATACTCCTTTGTCATTTCCTATTTAAGATGTTATTGTTCCTTAAATCACTAAATAATTTAATGAAGTTGAATAACAAAATAAACTCCTACTTAATGTTGATTTCATCATCGATGAACTTATAGAATAATCACAACATATAGTTTTGATAAGATTTTAAAGGAAAATGAGACTTATCATTTCTAATGATTATATGGTAATCTACAAGAATCATATTAAGATATAAGAATATAAAAAAACCTTTCTCATTTCCAAAAGCTATAGAAAATAACAATTCTGAAAAGTGAGATAATGTAAATAAAGAAGAGTTAAAATCAATAAACTATAATTATGTATGAAAACTCATCAAATTGCTTAATAATTATAAAAGAGTTAGTTGTAAATGAGTCTTTAATATAAAATATGACTCAAAGGATAATATTGAATAATATAATGCTAGACTTGTAGCCAAAGATTTTTCACAAATAGAAGACATCGATTATAATGAGATTTTTTTTAGTTTCTAAAACGAACTCACTAAAAATCATCATAACATTGGTAGCTTATTATGATTTTAAGTTATATCAAGCGGATGTGGAAATAAATTTTTGAATGAAGATTTAGAAAAGAAAATTTATATGAAATAAACTAAATGATTAGTAGAGAAGAAAAAAAAACTAGTTTGCAAGTTAAAAAATTCATTTATGACATTAAACAAACTTCATAATACCATTTTTTTTTTAATTCAAGAAAATACTGTTAATTAATGCGTATCTTTGAAGGTCAATGGGAATAATAAGATATCAATTTTATAGTTAGAATACAAAGTAGATATTAAAGTTTTCAAAAATAAAATATTAGAAGATTTAAAGAAAATAATAAGATATTTATAATGGACAAAGGATTATATGCTCAGACACAAGAGGCTAGATCAACTTAAAATAATGATATTTTTATATGTTGATTTTATAAATTATTTCAATAGTAAGAAGTCCACTTTATGATTTATACTTATATTAGCTGAAAGAACTTTATGATTTATACTTATATTAGCTTAATTACATGTTATGTTTTGAGGCCATTAATCAAACTTGGATGTGAAATTTTATTTTAGAACTTGGGGTAGCTAGAATCAATTATCAAGTCACTAAAGATATTTTGTAATCACTCTAATAGTTTTTTTTTTTTAGAATGATAAGTACTATCTTGAACCTAACCATATCGACATAAAGTATTTGGTGGTTAAAGAAAGAATTTGAAAATAACCAATATTTATTGAGAACCTAAGTTTCACTATATTAATTGTTGATCAATTTATTGATGCCTTACAACTTAAAAGATGAGATTTATGAGTAACCCATAAAAGATATAGTGATGCATATTCAAGTGAACATTATAATTGATATTATTACTTATCTAACTAAAATTATTTATTTATGCTATTCTATTTATATTTATGTTTACACATATTATTGTTAAATATGATAACAAAATTTTCTTAATAAAATAAATTACATGAGTCATTTTGGACTACGTTAAAAAAGGTTAATAATATTATGATATATAGAAGGAAGTATGATATTAATGACAGATAATCATATTACTTACACTGATAGTTAGACTTAATAAAGTATTATTATATTTATTAAACTTATTAACTTATTTTTTGAAAATCATATACACATGTAAAATATTTTTAAAAATTTTAAAATCTAATTAGGTAAAATTATTTTGTAAAATAAATTTTATTTTATCTATTTTGATTTTACACCCTTTTTGTTTTATAAAATACTAAAAAGAGCTAATGGAATAAGAGGAGGAGACCATGGAAATAGAATAGAAGGAGGATAGGGGGGAGGGTTAAATTGGTTTATCGAGACCTAAATCAATTTTAAAAAAAATAAAAATAAAAATAAAATTGATATTTATGGAAAGAAAAGTCATTTGGTAAAAATAAATTATATGGTGCCATTCGATTAAAAATAAACAGTAAATATGTCATTTGATAAATTGTCCTAAAATCATTTTATGCTTACGGAGTAAGAATCATTTTATTATAAGCATTTTTTCTTTTGGCTTTTGACTCTACAGTGGTCGATCTTCCTACCCGTTTTACCTACACGGTACGAAACGGTGACACTGCCGAAATGCTGGTCCCGCGGGGCTCACGTTTGGGATCAATCTTGAGGGAGGTAGACAACATCAGCTTTGTCTGGTATGAGAAAACTTTGCTTTCGAGCGCATCCTACCCGTTTGATCGACATGGTGAAAACCAATAACCTCGTAAGTGGGTCCCATAGGGCGCCGAAAATGAGTTAAGGGAAGTGGGAAAGAACGTTTCCCAGCCCAATCCACGACCGCTAGTATAAGGGCGCCGAGAGAGAGAGAGAGAGAGAGAGGATGGAAGGAGGCGGAGACATGGGGCTCATGGAGTGGTGCCGAGAGCTGCCCAAGATCGAGCTCCATGCCCACCTCAATGGCTCGGTCAGAGACTCCACGCTACTGTGAGATCTTCCCATCTTTTTCCTCCTCTAACTACTCGTCTCCTACCACCCATGTCTCTCCGTAGCTATAGATTTTGGCTCCACCGAACCATTCTTCATCACGTAATAGCTACATAGAATCATGTATCGCACCCCTAATTTCATGCTTGAGCTTTTGCAGGATAGTGAGAATCGTATTCCCTCCTTCCTAAGTTTTGGGGATTTTTCATCACCCTAACATTGATAGAAGAATTGAGGCTATTCACTTTATTATTTTGATATTTTTGTAGCCCGCCTTGGGATGTCGGGAACGATCTCGAAAATTCAAATTGCATAACATTTAGGAGTACCTTAAAGCAAATTATATCCACAGGACTGGCCATGAGGTGGATTTCTGATTTTTTGTTTTTTTGAAAAAAAAGGTGGATTGCTGATATTGCATCATGTAAAAGGCCGAGACAAAGGAATTTAAGGGTACTCATGGTTTTAGGCAGCTACAGGACAATAAGTGTGCGAGTGACACATAAAAATAAAGAAAACAAAAAAGATTAACATCTAAACATATATGGATGTTTTGACTTTAGAAATTATTTCCTTTCTATATGTCTTTTTTTTCCCTGTTAGTTTGACTTTTTACTACTAAGTGGGAGTGGATTATTATAATTGTTGCTTGTAATGCAAAAGGCTAGCTGTCTTGGTACGGTTGTATAATAAGAAGGTCAAATTGCACTTGTTAGATCAGTTTAATTATCAAAACCAACACCTATCTGTCAAGTTTATGACGTTTTCAAGGTAGCATGGAGTCTGCCAATCATAAGGCTAGTATAGTTCTGCTATCAGAAGAACACTTTATTTGGCTTATTTTTCTTTTGTGTGACTTTTCTCAATGAAATTTCTTCTTCAGAGAGCTTGCAAAAGATTTGGGCGAGAAAGGTGTCATTGCTTTTGAGGATGTTGTGCATGTTATTATGAAAAGTAATTGATACTCCGATCTTCTGGTTTTCCTTATTTCAATTGTTGCTATTATGGAGCTGATAATATGCATATTTTATTCTCTTGTGATTATCTAATTTTAGCTGAAATTTCAAATCTTAGATGATTTGTTTACGTTTCTTTAGCAAACTTCAGTTTTGCATTATTTTGTCTAAAAAGTACACTCACCTACATCTCTGTAACTTTTGTTCAGCCTTTGCCATGAATTACCTTTCCGTAGTAAGGGAAAAACCAAGACACAGAAGCATTTCCATTTATGAGATTATGGATTTCCAGATATTCCTGTTATATAACTGTATCTTACCTATGGTGGTCTTACTCATCCTGTAACTTTTAATTAATTAATTTGGAAATTTTCGTTATTCTTATTCTAGGTGTTATATTTACCTGAACTCAATGATATTACTTACAACAA
Source organism: Musa itinerans (assembly GCA_001649415.1). NCBI lineage: Eukaryota > Viridiplantae > Streptophyta > Magnoliopsida > Zingiberales > Musaceae > Musa > Musa itinerans. The sequence goes on along the minus strand of LVTN01001000.1, from coordinate 11,991 downwards.
TCTTACCACCAATCTCCACTATAAAAAGTTGCTTGAAAATTGAGTATTTATGAATCTTTTATTTGAAATTTGCCATGACATACATTGTAAAAGTCAGTCAGTGTGGTTTTCTTAGCTGCTGGATTTTGCTAGTGCACCAAAAATTCTCATTTTCAATTGATAATTTGAGCAAACTGTATTAAACATGTTCATTGGATCTAACATTATTTTGGTTTCCACTTCATCTTTTAGATTTTCTTTAGTAAACACTAATCCACATCATATCCACCTTTAATAAACCTGTAGGATCCCTTCTGAATGTAAAAAGAAAAGAAAAAGAAAAAAAAAACTGAGACTCCCTCTGCATTTGATTCTAAGATTTAAAAATTATGTCTTAAGATACTCTTTACGACAATGAAAAATCATGATAATTCGTGGTGACCACAATGATATACTAATTCAATATTGGTCATAATTGCTTTGGAATTTTTTAATTGAACATTTGATGCAGATGGTCGATCTTTGCCAGAATGCTTCAAGCTTTTTGATTTGTATCACCTACTTACTACTGACCATCAAACTGTAACAAGAATCACCAAGGAAGTATGTCCTATGCACACCTGTTCAGAGACCTTATTCTTTATGTCACTTAATCCTGCATCATGCTTCATAATAGGTCATTGAAGATTTTGCTGCTGAGAATGTTGTCTATCTAGAATTAAGAACAACTCCAAAGGTATATTGTCTGTCATATGCTTGTCTTAACAATGCAAAATCAAGTTTTGACTATGCTAGATGTAACAATCAAGAAGTGCACATTTCCTTGTTCTTTGTTTTCTGATATTGCAGAAAAATGAAGCTAAAGGGATGACCAAATGCTCATATATGAAAGCAGTCATTGACGGCATAAGAGCCGTTGATACTGTTGATGTTGACTTTGATACATCTGGCACAAGCAATGTGAACTGTTCAGAAGCTACTCCACTAAACTGTATAGGCAGTCCCATAAAGAGGAAAAAGATCTATGTACGTCTTCTTCTGAGTATTGACCGTCGTGAGACAACTGCAGCAGCATTGGAAACAGTTCTGTCGCCACACCATCTGCTAATCTTTCATTATTTATTTTAGTAGTCAATTTGAACACTGCTTCAGCCAGATATCGTCTATCTTAACAGGTTAATTTAGCAATGGATCTGAAGAATTTTGGAGTGGTTGGAATTGACCTATCTGGCAATCCTGTTATTGGAGAATGGTAAATTGCAATTTTTAATTCATATACTTATGAAAACCTAGCAATTACACTCGTCTGTTTCTTGCTTGATGATTTGCAGGCAGACCTTCCTGCCAGCCCTGAAGCATGCTAAAGAGCTAGGGCTGCCTATTACTCTCCACTGTGGAGAGGTGTGGCAGAATTTTGACATTATATTTTTTTGACAAGAAGTTCTTCAGTCATCAACCATAGTCAGTTGCTCTTAAAATTAGGAGTACAAAGTTTTTTATGTTGGTTTATTTTTTATGATCCAAATTGTCTAACTAATTCATTGTAATAACTTAGAGATTTTAGGTGCCAAACCACAAGGAAATCCAAGCAATGCTTGATATCTGCCCCCAGCGAATAGGCCATGCTTGTTTCCTTGTGGAAGAGGAATGGAAAAGGGTGAAATACTTAAAGATCCCGGTAGTATTCTTCTTATTTTTCTTTATATGTGTTATTAGGTAGTTTGTCTTCATATTATTTTGCTTAAGAGTCACTTTTTTATGGCAGGTTGAGATATGTTTGACATCCAATATCCGAACTGAACGTTTTTCTTCAATATATGATCATTTTTTTGGTTTGTATTACATTTTCTTAAATTTTTGGGGGCTGATGTACAAGGAATATGTGCTTATATTGAACATGCGTCTTGACCTCATCTGTGCAGCTGATCTGTACAAAGCGAAGCATCAAGTGGCACTGTGCACTGATGATTCTGGCCTGTTCTCAACAACTCTATCTAATGAGTTTTATCTAGCTGCCTCCACATTTGGTGTGTCAATTCACCATCTTTCATTACAAAGCAAGCATATTATCTGGCAAGTATTACATAAGATTTATTGGGTTGTATCGTCTTATACAGGGCTAAACAAGGATGAAATGTTTCTGCTTGCTCGAAGTGCAATTCAATCTACATTTGCTGATGATGAAGTCAAACACGAACTAACAAAGATTTTTGATGATGCTGCGAATAGATTAATCATATAATCTGTGGTTATTGGAAGTAATTGCTCCCGTATATTTATTTCTTTAGTATTCTTGAAGGGTCAGGCATATCAGCTGAATGTTTTTGCACTACATGACTTTATCTTTCACTTATTGGTGCAAAAATTAAGATTATGATTGCTAAATTTGCATTCTGCATATACTCCAAGAACCCAAACGAAGATCAGGTACAAGCAAAAACAGAATTCACCATGTAAATCCAATGAAATAGATAGGTATCATCCTTGATCCCTTGTGTTGCTGATTAGATCTCTCTTCTGTAGCTATGTTGCAAAGAATGGACTTAAAGATGCCTCAGCTGTTGTATTCTGTACCATTGAAAAATATGGTTTTATGATTGTATGGATTACATCAGGTGCAAGCAAAATCAATTTTTATGCTTTTATGATGAGACCTTGTATGCTGTAACTAAACACTTAAACCAGACAAGGCAACAAGTTATAGGAGGTATACTGCCCTTAGCTGGTTTTGTTGCAATCACATGACCTAATTCAATTGCTTATCTTGCATATTGTTAGAATAACATGTGTGACATGAGATGATGAGGGTAATAATTGAGTAGATATAAGTTAGACTACCATGTGTGACATGAGATGATGAGGGTAATAATTGAGTAGATATGAGTTGATGTGGGTAAATAATAAGATAATATTAATAAACTCTCATGGTGTTGATATTGTTGAATCATGGATTTTGATAAAATCAATTAATGAGTTTACAATCTAATTTATGTTTTGAGTGATGTATGATTGACTTCAATCAGAAAAGATAAATCAATTAAAGTAAGAGGTATCGGAGTGAAACATGTCAGGATATTAGACGTCGAGCTGGAGGATCGATCGACGTATCGGTAGAAGGATTTTGTACCATGAGTTCAAGCATCGGGTCGAAGGATCAGACATTGCGTCAAGGAGATCAGAAGTTATGGGAGTTAAAATGTCGATTGCGCAATACGTCAAAAGAGAGAACAATGTGTCGTAGGATCGAACGAAACGTTAGGTGAATCAATGACATGTTAGACAATATACGATTCATGCTTATAATCATATGTGTCTAGATCGAGTTAGTTATGCCTAATTGAGTTGGTTTTGGATGAAATCATGCCAACTTGATTAGGGGCCAATTGGGCCTGAATCAGGGTTGAATTAGGCCTCCTATTTGGCCGATTCAGTAACTTATAGCAGCGTCTAACGATGGTACCGCCCAAACTAGGCGGTGGTTACCACCCTGATACAGTTTCCCAAATTGTGTCAAGCGGTGATACTACTAGTGTCAGTGTCAGATTAGGCAGTGGTACCGCTTAGTGTTAGATTGATAGGCGATGATACCATCAGTTGTTAGTCTGGCAGGACATTGTACCACCTAGTACTAGTGGTGGTATCGCCAGTACCCCGAAAACTTAGGGATTTAAATTTTGGCTCTAATTTTTAAAGTCATTTGGGGTCTATAAATACCCCACAAATTTCTGCTTAGAAAATATATGAAAAGTAGAACCAAAACTATGTGATTCTAAGGTTGCAAACCCTATTTGAAAGTTGAGTTCCTTCCTCCATATGCTTAGAGGCTATAAGAGAGAGTGTGAGGGAATACTTGTAATATAGGGGTGTAAAGGTTCTCTCCTGAACCTATGAAAAGGAGAAAAAATTGTAATGGTAGTTGATCTTTGCTCGTTGTAAAGAAGATTGGTAGTGAAAGCCGGTGGCCTCGAGTGAAAAGGAATCGAGAGTGGATGTAGGTTATGACAACCGAACCACTATAAATCTAGTGTGCTCTTTTCCTTTGTTACTTACTTAGCTGCTCACTTCACTTTGCATTTACTCTAAGTCAAGTTTAAACACTTTCCGATATGGGCTTTATCGAAACGGTTTTTCTACATTGAATGAGTTTTCAAATTGACATAATTTTTACGTAAATACTAACCCCCCTCTTATTGTTGATTTCAGTTAAAACTATTGGTATTAGAACCAAGGTTTTTCTCATTTGGTTTAACACTCAAGAAAAATGGTTTTTGTCGGCAATCAAGAGGGTCTTTCTATCGTTCATCCTCCTATGTTCAATAGAACGGACTATACATATTGGAAAACTCGAATGAGAGTTTTCTTGCTTTGTATGGATTTCAATTTATGGAACATTATTGAAAGCGGTTTTGAAAAGTCTTCCAAACTAATGATCGAATAGAATGATTTGGAGAAGAAGACTTTTTCTTTGAATGCTAGAGCTATGAACGCTCTATTTTGTGCTTTGAATAAAAATAGGTTTAATTATATTTCTTTATGCGAAACTGCACATGAGATTTGACACACACTAAAGTAACTCATGAAGGCACGAATAGAGTAAAAGAGTCTAAAATAAATCTTTTGATATATGATTTTGAACTGTTTCAAATGAAGCCAAGTAAAACCATTGTTGACATGCACACCTGTTTTACGGATGTCGTCAATAGCTTAAAAGATCTTGGCAATTGTTTTTCGAATCTTGAACTTGTTAATAAAGTTTTACGATCTCTTTCTAAATATTGGGATTCGAAAGTAATTGTAATACAAGAGGTAAAGGACTTAAACAATTTTTCGCTGGAAGAACTTATCGGTTTATTAATGACATATGAAATGACTTGTATGACACATAACGAACTTGAGAACAACCTTCTAAAGAACAAGAAGGATTTAGTACTTGGAACAAAAGAAGACTACTTAAGCAAAAACTCAAGTGATGATGACTTTGAACTCTTCACAAGTAAATTTAAAAGGTTCATAAAACAAGAATCAAAAAATAAAAATGAACTTAAAATGGACAAAACAACTTGTTATGAATGCAATCGGCTACGACACTTCAAAAGCAAATGTCCGCAAGTGAAGAAGAAAGCACTCAAGGTAACTTGGGATGATTTGAGTGCATTCAAAGACGAGGAGCAAATCGGCAAAGAAGAGGTGGCGAACTAAACCTTGGTGGCTTTCGATAATGAGGTAAGTGACTCAACCAAAACCCCTTTACTTTACTATGAAATATTTTATGCATTTCATGAGTTATTTTTAAATTACTATATAAAATGTAAAAAAAAAAAAACAATTATGCTTCTCTTTTTAGTGATTTTAAAAAATTAAAAGAAAATTTGAGCATGACAATTGCATATTAACTCCTAGCACTAAGTAGAAGAGTTAGATTTACTTAAGAAGAAAAATGTATTACTATAACAAACAAAATGATTTTGATTGAAAAAACTTTATATTTAATTAAATCATGCTTGATGATTTAATGATGCATGATGATTTGAAGTAATAATGATTTTTATGATTTATGATTTATTGATCTTGATGACTCTTGTGATAAATCTTATTTTTCGGTTATAAAAGATGATGCATGTTTTTGTTTGACATAAAAGACAAATGCATGCTTGTATGAAATAAATCACATAAATTGAAACACATAAAAAAAAATGAATGCATTATTCTTGAAAATGTCTCTATCCCTAAAATCTTATCGAGTTTTCAATAAGAGATTAATGAATCTATTTATGTCATTTTGAATATCTTGAAAGTGATTTTGATGATTTGAATTTGAATGAGTTTTATCTATATCATGATATTGAATTCTCGAAATTATAACTTAAGATTTTCTTTATATAAATCAAGATCCCCTACTCTTTATTCTCAAATTAATCTTGCATTTTATTAAAGAGACTACTTATCCAAATGAATCATGATTTTTATCTTGATTTCTTGGTTCTCAATGACTTGCGTTTTTCATTTGAATCAAGATCGTTTATTATGATTCTTCTTTTTGCTATTCACTAAAAAGGAGATTTTCTTTTAATCATGATCATTCTCTTGATTTCTTGATATTTTTGAAATTCACTATTATGTTTTTATTTAAGAGGAGTTTTATACAAATTATAATTTTAATTTCTCAACTCGAGACTCATTATGACTCCTTTGTATTGATCATCAAGTTGATCTCTTATGTTTAGAAGTTTTTCTTGATAATACAAAAGACTAATGATCTTTTGTATTGATCTTTCATGTGAGGATCATTGATATAAATTTTTGTACCTCCCCTCTATAGGAAAATATTGGGGCGACACCACATGCGTAACGGAAGAATAAAAAATAAAATCATCAAATTTCTTAAAGATGTGCTTGTCGTCGTGCGAAGATTGGTGCGTAAAATCTGCAAAACCAAAAACTACATATGAGATAGTTGTGTTACATAGGGAGATCGTATATCCCTAAATCTCTACAGATCTGTAGGAGAGGATGAAGGTGGTCAAACGTTCTCCTTTCTAGCGGTGATCCATATAGTAGGGTTGCGACAACGCTCCTCAAATCTCCATGCTTGCTATTTGAGAAGGAGAAGGGGAGAGGAGAATAGGAGGTGGCAACCAAAAAAACCTCTAGCCTATGGGTGTTTGGTTCTCTCCTATTTATAGAGGCCCCTTGTCAACTTAACCATAATGGATCCTACCCTATTGGGTATTAGATCTCCATCTAACTACCTAAGCCTCTTAGATTAGTGGATCTCTACCTAATAATCTCTCATTGGCTTTTATTGGATCTCATCCATATGATACAATAATTCAGGGGCTTATTGGATATCCAATAAGATAGGGGCTCCAACGGATATCTCATATCCGAACCTCTACTCGTTGCAACGGCTTCCATATGTGTGTGACCCTTTAGGCCCAATACCTATTAGAACTCCTTCTGGCTTAATAAATTATTATTTCCATAATAATTCACTCGACTCATCGACTACGGACATACTAAGCCACTACGCCGCAATCCTAAGATGATACAGGGGAATCCAATCCATTGGACCTGTCTATCCTCAATTATTATGTATCTATAGTCCCTCATCTATCTAATATCCTATAGATCTTATATTGGGTGTGGTACTATCAGGCATATTCAATTTCTACTCGAGCCTTGCTCTAATTGGATTCTCCCGAAGAACTCTTTCTCTCTCAATCCAAATGACCTTGGCTAGGGATTTGTCTGAGCAATAACACATGAGATATTCCTCTTATGACATTGAGACCGGATGATCCTCTATCAACACTCAATAGCTCTCGTAAGGTTGGCTACTACTCCCGATGACCGGTTGTGCTAGATCTGGAACTTCCAAACCTATAAGTCCGGTATTAAATAGTGGAGTACTCATACAAGATATCCTTGGTGTCTCAAGTCTAAGGACCAAATATACCACCAGGACAATGAAATTGTTATCTAACAATAAGGTATCATTAACTATCTAGTATACCGTGAGCGGATCAATCAGTGAACTTATTCTCCAATTAGCACTGCATTGTATCCCTAGTGCCCCCATATGAGCAACTATAAGACCAGCCGCCTCCATCATATGTATGGGTATATATAGTACACCAATCTGTCCGATTATCTCGATGTCCCTTTCGATTAACCTATGACCGGGATTACTTAGGATCTGTGTTTAATGGCAAATCAGTCGCATTATCATAATTTCATCATGATCTGATTCCCATTGTACAGATCCATGGACAACACAATGTATATATGCACATATGCAACAAGCAATATAAAGTGATAAAATACCAAATAATATAATGAGCAAAAAAACTGCATGTCAAGTCACACGTGTCATCACTCATGTGATTGGCTTGTAGAGCACCTATAACTAGTACCCTCTTCTTCTTTCTTGTTTACAATGACAAAGGGGAGAAAGAAAATTGCTAGCATCTCAAGAGAACCATAATTGCTAGCTTGAATGTTCAACTTAGGCATGTTAAATCTCCTAAATGCATAAATTCTTCTTATACATTTTTCAGATTATGATCTTAATTTCTCGATTTTTATGACTTGAGTTTTCTATAAATAAAAAATTTTCCTTTAACTAAAGAAGAGATGTATTCAAATTAACCATGATATGTCACTTGACTTCTTGATGTTTATGACTTGAATTTTATTATGTACAATTATCTTGTATTTATGATTTGTATATCTCATGATATGATTGAATTATTGATGTAAAAAAGGAGAAAAATTATACTATTATATTCTTCCCTTCTCTTTGACAATAACAAAGAGGGAGAAAGTCTTTCTAGCTTGCATATTACAAAGAAAAGAAAAATTGCTAGTTTGCACATTGCAAAAGAAAGATTATATTCTTCCCTTCTCTTTGACAATAACAAAGAGGGAGAAAGTCTTTCTAGCTTGCATCTCAAAAGAGAAGCAAGAATTGCTAGTTTGCACATTGCAAAAGAAAGCAAAAATTACTATCTTGCCTATCTCAAGAAGCAAAACTTGCAAACTTATCTCAAAAGAGAAGCAAGAATTGCTAGTTTGCAATCTCAAGAGAAGCAAAAGTACTATCTTGCCTATCTCAAGAAGCAAAGAATTGTTAAACTTGCATATATCTAAAACTTGCTAGCTTGCATATTCTAAAGTGATGTAAAACTTGCTATTTATTATCTTGCATTCTTTTTCAAAAATTTGTTAGCTTAAACATCGTAAAGAAAAGCAAATATGCTATCTTGCACATCTTAAGCAAAGCAAAAATTTTGCTAATTTTTATATCTCAAAACTTGATATCTTACTAACTTACATAATTAAAAAATTATTAGTTGCACTTTTCTTCTTTTTGTTGATAACAAAGGGAAAGAAGTTATGATGATATGAAATTATGTATGAAATACTCATGATATTATGATGATGCATACAATGAGAAGTTATGATGATCATACATGGTAGGATGTAATGTACCTTGATATTTTGATACCATGATGATTTGAAATATTTATGATTTGGAATGACCAGTGCAATACTCATGATTTTAAGATACATACAATGATGTAATTAATTAGTTCTTTCAATATTCATGATGTATGTAATGATGAAATAGTCATGATTTTTTGAATTCAAAGTTTTTATCAATATGACATATTGATAGGGGGAGTTTAGTTTGAACTCCATCATCAATTGGTTGTCATCATCAAAAAGGGGGAGATTGTTGAATCTTGGATTTTGATGATGAAATCAATTGATAAGTTTATGATCTAATCTATATTTTGAGTGATGCAGAACTAACTTCGATCAGAAAAGGCAAATCGATTGAAGTAGGAGGAATTAGACGTTGGACCAAAGTGAAACATGTCAAGAGATTGGACGTCGAGCCGGAGGATCGATCGACGTACTAGTAGAAGGACTTCGTGCCATGAGTTCAAGCATCAGGTCGAAGGATCGGACATTAAGCCAAGGAGATCGAAAGTTGCGAGAGTTAACAAGTTGATTGGGCAATATGCCGAAAGAGAGAATAATGCATCGAAGGATCGAACGAAGTGCCGAACGAACCAATGACATGTCGGACAACATAAGATTCATGCTTATAATCGTGTGTGTCTAGATCGAGTTAGTTATGTTTAATTGAGTTGGTTTTGGGTGAAACCATGCCAACTTAATTAGGGGCCAATTGGGCTTGAATCAGGGTTGAATTGGGCCTACTATTTGGCCCATTAAGTGACCTATAGTAGGGTTTGACGGTGGTACCGCCCAGATTGGGCGGTGGTACCACCCAAACACAGTCTCCTAGACTGTGTTAAGCGGTGGCACCGCCCAAACACAGTCTCCCAAACTATGTCAGGTGGTGGTATTGTCCATACACAATCTCCTAGACTATGTCAAATGGTATTACCGCCTAGTGTCAGTGTCAGACTGGGCGATGGTATTGCTCAATGTCAGACTAACAAGTGATGGTACCGCTAGTTATCAATCTAGTTGGTGGTGGTGCCACCTAATGCTGGCGGTGATACCGCCAGTACCTCGAAAACCTAGGGATTTGAATTTTAGCTCCAATTTTTAAAGCATTTAGGGTCTATAAATACTCTATAAATTTATGCTTGGAAAAGGCATAAAAAGTAGAACCAAAACTCTATGATTCTAAGGTTGCAAATCTTATTAGAAAGTTGAGTTCCCTCCTCTATATGCTTAGAGGCTGTTCTTATTGAATCTCGGATTTTGATGATGAAATCAATTGATAAATTAATGATCTAATCCATGTGTCAAGATAAGTGTTATAGGATTAACTATGATAATGGATAAGACATAAAGCATATATTGGGCTGGAAGATCAGATGATATAACGAAGATTCAGACGATGTGCTGGAAGCTTGCCGAGAGTTCGTCGGGAGTTCATCGAGAGTTCATCGGGAGTTCTCCAAGAGTTCATCGGGAGCTTGCTGAGAGTTCGTCGGGAGCTCGCCGAGAGTTCATCGGGAGTTTACTAAGAGTTCATCGAGAGTTCACCGAGAGTTCGTTCGAAGCTCACTGAGAGTTCGTCGGGAGCTCGCTGAGAGTTTGTCGGGAGTTCGCCAAGAGTTCGTTGGGCGTTCACCAAAAGCATGCTAAGAGTTCACCGAAAGTTCGTCGAGACTTCGTCGGAAGAACAATTGACATACCAAACAAAGATTACTTAGTTAATGCCTTAATTGTCGAAGTTAGAACTTAGATTGAGTTAGGATTGGGAGGTAATCCCACTAACTTAGTTAGGGGTCAACTAGGCCCAAATTAGGACTAAATTGAGCCAAGAGAAAGGCCCATTTATTGACCCAAGCTTGGACCGACGATGGCACCACTTGAGACTCAATCTCCCAAGTTGTCTAGGCGGTGGTACCGCCCTGTCAAGTAGTGGTACCACCTTGTCAAGTAGTGGTATTGCTAGAGCCCAACCTCCGAGGCTCTGTCAAGTAGTAGTACCACCAAACTGGGTGATGGTACTGTCCAGTGTCAAAGTGTCAGGTGGTAATACCACCCAGTATTGGCGGTGGTACCGCTAGTACCCTAGAAACCCAAGATGAGATACTTTTTGGCTCCAATTTTGAAGCCATTGGGGCCTATAAATACCTCATTCCTTTCTGCATGAAAGTGCATCAAATTGTGAACAAAATCTTGAAGTGTTGGGGTGTGAAAGAATTGTAAAAGTGCTAAGTGTCCTCCTGCTCTCTTTCTTCAGTTTTGTTATGTTGGGAAAAACCTGTTAAAGCGGAATAATTCTTTCCCTCTTTGTGTATCAAAATGAGTTTCTCATCAAAATACCAACTTAGATATCCAAATGCAAATATCAACCAGCACAGCATAAACAATAGAGCAAAAAATTAATCACACAGTGAGACCAAATCTTTTAATGTGGAAAACCCAATGTGGGAAAAACTACGGGACCGTAGTCCACCTTAAACTTCCACTATCAATAGTAATGATAACAGGTTTACAGTAATCTTCTCTATAACAACCAGAGGATTACAATAACATCAAGAACATGGATCTTGGCTTAAGAATAACATATCATCATCTATAGAATGGATCTCCTCTAAAGAGAATTCTAGGTCTCACAAAGTGGATATAGCAGGAAAGTACCTCAGAGAGGGTAAACTGTAGATCAATACCGTTA
>LVTN01000999.1:92279-111607 GCA_001649415.1 Musa itinerans | reverse complement strand
AGCTTGCTCATCTCAAAAGAGAAGCAAGAAGTGCTATCTTGCAAATCTCAAGAAAAGCAATGTTTGCTAAGTTACACAATTCAAGAAGATGCAAATATATGCTAAACTTGCTAGCTGCATGATGATAAATGCAATGATTTGAAATTATGTTTCAAAAATATCCTAGTTGCACTTCTCCTTTTTGTTGATGACAAAGGGGGAGAAGATATGATGATAATGTATAATCATGCATGGGATGATATACTTGGATATTTTTATTTTGCATGATTTTATGATGCATGCAATGATGTGATAAATGGGTTATTTCAATACTTATGTTATATGCAACGTTGACGATTTTATGATGCATGCAATGATGTGATAAATCGGTTATTTCAATACTCATGTTGCATGCAATGTTGAAATACTATGATTTCAAAGTTTCTATCAATATGGCATATTGATATGGGGAGTTTGTTTAAACTCCGTTATCAATTAGTTGTCATCATCAAAAGGGGGAGATTGTTGAATCTTGGAGTTTGATGATGAAACCAATTGAGAGTGTTTATGATTTAATGTGCGTTTAAGTAACACAGGGCTAACTTCAATCAGAAAAGACATTGATTAAAGCAGGAGGAATCAGACATTGGGCCAGAGCAAACATGTTAGAAGATTGGACGTCGGGCCGGAGGATCAGTCGACGTATCGACAAAAGGCTTCGGTCCATGAATTCGAGCATCGGGCTAAGAAGATCGGATATTACGCCAAGGAGATAGGATGTTGCGAGAAGATAACATGCTGATTGGGCAATACAACGAAGGAGAGGACGATGCGCTAAAGGATCGGGCAAAACGTCGGAAGAACTAATGACATGCTGGACAATATAGGATTCGCTTGTAATCGATTATATCTAGATCGAGTTAGTTTAGAGTCTAATTAAGTCGGTTTAGAATGTAATTAGGCCAACTCAATTATGGGCCAATTGGGCCCAAGGTTGGGCTGTGTTGGGCGAAGTAAAAAGCCCAAACAATGACCCAACATATGTAACCATTGGTGGCATAGTCTCCAAGACTATGTCTGGCGGTGGTACCGCCCAATGGTAGTATCAGGTGGTGGTACCGCCAATCTGGGCGGTGGTACCGCCTAGTGTCAGTGCTGTAGGCGATGGTACCGTTAGGACCTCGAAAACTGAGGATGAGACTATTTTAGGCTCCAAGTTTGAATCCACTTGAGGCCTATAAATATCCCTCTTATCCCTAGTTAATATACACAAGAATTGAGAGCAAAAAAAGTAGAATAACGCTGCTGTAATCTTGTGAGAACTCCTCTCAAAGCTCTAAGTGTTAGTTTAGTTTGAGAGAGGAGTAAGAGAGGTTATAAATGTTTTCTCCTGAACTTGTCAAAAGGAGAATCGAGTTATAAGGGTAGTTGATCTTCGCCCATTAAAGGAAGATCATTAGTGGATGCCGATGGCCTCGACGGAAGAGGAATCGGCAGAGTGGATGTAGGTCACGATGACCGAACCACTATAAATTTCGGTATGTTATTTTCTTACTATAAATTCTCTTTACTGCATTCAACTTTACTACATTGCAAATTGCCCAACCTTCTCTTCTCTACTTATTCAAAGTGAAACAAATGATTTGAGTCTAAACCGATTTTTATTGTACGAAGGCTTTCGAATCGACATAATTTTTCCGCTACACTAATTCACCCCTCCTATTAGTGCCAACTTGTTCCTAACAATATCATCCTACCTCATCACATAATTATTTGAAATAAATTTTCCATTTGAATAATGTAAATCTCCTAATTATATATGCCATTATGAATGTTATTTTTTTAATATTATTTAGGACTAATTTTTTAATATAATTTTATAAGTTATTGATCTTGACCACTTTGGCGGCTATAAGACTAATATAATAATTTAAAATATTTTATAATTAATAAAATATTTATTATAATTTATATCATAAGCCTATCATACTTAGCCACTTTGGAAACTATCAATCATATAAAACTTTGGTATATAAATTATAAATAATATTCATCAAATATCTTTTAATCTAATTTATATTAAAATAGTTTAATAATAATAAAATAATTATTATAATAATTATTAAATATTAATCAGCATAAAGAAAACTCATATGATAATTATAATCATGATAAAATATAAATCATATCTTTATGTAAAAAAATATTATTTTATAATTTTGAATATATATATATAAATAAATAAATAAATATCTAAGAATAATAATTGAAATTTAATTATCACATGTAAAATTTTATCCATATGTGATATGAGAAAACTATGAAAGACAATCATAATTTATATTTTTAATTCCCTATAAAACCCTAAATTAGATTAGTCAACCCTATTTAATTGTACGAGCCTAGAATTGGATTAAATATCAGTCCAATTAAGTCAATCAAAATTAAAGTAGACTAAAGTCAAAAATGATCAAAACTTTATTTTTTTTCTAAATTTGATCAAAATATGATTAATCGAATCTAAATCTAGTCAATCAATTAAAATACAATCAAGATCAAGTCTAATTAAAATATTTGATCAAAATAAATCAAATTATTTAATTTTATAATTGAGGCTACAAGTCAAAAAAATTTAATTTTTGAAGGATAAAACTATAATTTTAATTTAGGATATATAGTGGAAATATATAATTCTTGAAGGAAAAAACTATCAAAAGGATATAAATTAAAATTAAAAGATTTTGTAAGGGTAAAACTATAATTTTCATAAATAAAATCCTATTTTTTCTCTTCTCTTCTCGACCACTACTATGAGAGGCATGCACAAGCCGTGGTTCACAATCATCTATCATTGACATATTGCCTACGGTGACCATGTTGGCATGATTGTTCTCACGTGGTCGACCAGTGACCTCACTGGCTACTGCGCCCATGCATTACTATTCTCATCGTGCATGGGTTCTTCACTAATAGAATACCTCTGTGGCCATGCTCCATTGACCAAGTGCTACAGATCATCATTTTGCTATGCAGCTATACACACATGAACCAACGACCCCACATGGTCGTCACGATGCGTGACTGTGCTCAAGCGTATGCTTAGTGACCCCATCAATTGGCATGGATGTTCTTGTTTTACCTTGCATCCATTAGGAACCACGACCTTTTGTGTATGATCGATGCTAACCATGCAAGCAAACACCATCACTAGTAATAGCACTACTACAACCACTTGCGATAGGACAAATGAGATAGGATAGCAGATCGATAACATAGACAGATCATATCATTCAAGCATCATAAATTAAAATCGAATAATATTTTGTTACAAGTGAAATGTACTAATAAATAAATCTAAGGTAATTGATTACAAAAATATTACTTTGATACCAATTATAAGTATAAAAATTATAATTATGCTATTATTATATGAAAAACTTTAATTCTATAATCAAAATCAAATAATGATATATCAATATTTATAATGCATACCTTTTGATGGCATTCAAAAAGTTTATCTAATCTATAAATATATTATTGTCAGATCCAAAAGCTATAACAATATTAATTTATAAGGAAAATTAAGTTCATCTTCTTCTCTCTTCTTATCTTTTGTAAGACCGCTGTAAGCAATGGGTTAGAGACGAGAGATTGAGAATAGATCTATAATCTCAATAATTGATGGTTCATCCATATAAGGTTTTGTCCTTTTATAAATGAGAGCAAAGGGTCTAGGATAGTAATTAGAAGAGTCTCTCTCATTAATGTCATCTCCTAAGAAATTTTATTATGATTGGACTTTCTTTCTATTGACTGGTAGCCATAATCATGATATAGTTAAATTTATAATATATCTCATTTAATTAGATAGGGACAGATAATCTAACATACTATTATTAACTTCAGCTAATGAAGCTAATAAGCTAGTTATCACATTGTGATAATTTTGTGATTTCAAAGCTTAGGTTGTGATGTATTGAGTTTAAAGGTATCTGAGAGATAGATACAATTAATTATAAGTGTGTTTATAATCTATATGATTTGTTTTTATTATTTGTGACTTAAAACTTACATAATTGATTTCATCATCTCAGGATAAGATGTCACCACGCACTAGGACAATGAAAAATATTTTACAAGATGCTAATCCATAGACCACTCAAGTGCAACAATATGACAATTCTTATCATTTGAATAATGTGCATAGGAGTGTTGACGAGATTGAAAATAATAAAGCACCAGAGGATTAGATGGAAATGATGCAGTTAATGCAATCCTTAGCTGGGGATGATAAGAATTAGGAGGTGCAACAACTCCAATTAAGCATTGGACTGTAGCCTAATTCAAATAAAAGGCTTGTAGAGTACAAGAGATTAAATCCTCGTGTTTAAGGGCGGTGCCGACCCATTGAAGTCTGATCAATCTCTTAAGGAAACAAAAAGGACTATATTATGTACTAATGAAGAGAAGATTAGATTTGAGACGTTTATGTTGCATGAGAATGCGTGAGTGGCGGCAAATTAAAAGAACAACAGTCGAGAAGGATGTTATTGAGAATGAGATTCGAATCTCTTGGAATATGTTTAAGGAGTTTTTTACAGGAAAAATATTTTCCTACAGGTGTTCAAACACAAAAGGAGAAAATTTTCTCAAGGCTAAGCAAAAAAGATGATATGTTAGTAGCTGAATATCAATTAAAGTTTAAAAAATTTGGCTAATATGACCCAAACTTGGTTGGGACAGATAAGAGCAAAAAAATTTCTATCTAAATTAAGAGGACAAATGAAACAACAAATGATATCATTTGAATTGACAACATATGTAGCTATAGTTATTAAGGCTCACATTGTAAAACTGAGACTCAAAGAATTTCAAAGAGAGAATAAAATAATGAATCAAAGAAAAAAAAAGACATTAAAGAAAAGAAATAATCCTTCGGGCTTTCATCAAAATCAAACTTCTTAAGAAGGGACCAAGACATAAAATATTCAACAATCAACAAGGAAAAGAGAGTACAATATGGAACAACCAAAATACAAATATTGTAACAAATTTTATACTGATAATGAATGTCGGTGGCTCTCTGGGCCTTTTTTTTTTTTTTTTTATGATCAGTAGAGCCATAAGATTGTTGAATGTCTCCAATAGAAGACACAGTACCAAAGGGATATAAGGGTTCATTCTGAAATCTTATTGTACCAAGAAGGTTGAGGTTAGTTATCAAAAATCTAAAGCATTTGGGAAAGTTTATGTGTGACATTACAAGTTGCTTAAATTTCTGACGTTATAGTATCAGGTACCATATTAGTATCTTCAACATTTGTCTCATTATTATTTGATTATGATGCCACTCATTCCCTTGTGTCCATAAATTTTGCTAAAAAGCATAACATGGTGTTTGTGCCTTTAGATGTTGAATTATGCATTGATATCCTAATCGATAAAGAAGAAATTGTCACCCACGTTTTTATATCTTGCATGATCAATTTTGATGGTAAAAAGCTTCTATAATTTAATTAAATTAAAATTAATAAATTTTTATGTTATCCTAGGAATAGACTGATTATCCCAATATTATGTATTCCTTGATTGTCATTGAAAGATTATAAATTTTTATATCTCAAGTATGACTAAATTTAGCTTTAGCCCAAATATTCCTCTCTAAATCATTTCAACTATCAAGTTAAACACTTAATTAGGAAGGGATGCAATGGTTATTTGGCCCAAATACTATATCTTAATCAAAGTGATGTGAACTTGGTAGAGATTCTTATAGTTTGTATATATCATATGTTTTTCTAGAAAATCTATCGAGATTATTGCTTAATAAAAAAATAAAGTTTATTATCGATCTACTACTAGGCACAAGACTAATATTTAAATCCCCTTATAAAATGACTCTTATTGAATTAAAGGAAGTACATGAACAACTATAAGAATTTCTTGATAAAGGTTTTACTAGATCTAGTGTCTCTCTTGATGTGCCTCTATTTTATTTTTTTTATGAAGAAGGATAGAAGTTTTAGACATTGCCTTGATTATTAAAATTTCAATAAAATAATTATTCAAAATAAATACCTTTATTAAGAATTAATGATTTATTTAATCAATTGTAGAGTACATAAGTAATTAATGACTATTTCATTCTTGAGTAATGTGATTTTTAAAGAAGGAATTTTAGTCTATCTAAAAAAAGTTAATTATTTTAGAATGAAACAGACTAATGTATCACAGGTTTATAGTTTCTTGGAATTGGCTCGGTATTATAAAATGTTTGTAGAAGGTTTTCTAGCATTGTTACACCTTTAACTCAGTTGACACTAAAAGGAATTAAGTTTAAATGGTCAGATAATTGTGAAGAAAGCTTCTAAGAAATAAAAAAAAGACTAATATCTACTCTTATTCTTATTATACTTTCTTGGAGGCTATACAATATACAATGATGCTTCAAGGATTGATGCAACATAATAAAATTGTAACTTATTTCTCTAAACAATTAAAACTATATAAGAAGAACTATCCCACGCATATCTTGAATTGACAGTAATAGTCATTGCTTTCAAAATATGAAGATATTATGTGTATGGTAATAATTGCAAGATGTTTACTCACTATAAAAGTTTGAAATATATTTTACTTTGAAAGAGCTAAATTTGAGATAGAGAAGATAACTTAAACTATTAAAAAATTATTATCTCGCTATAAATTATCATCCTGATAAAGCAAAAGTTGTTATCAATAATCTTACCACTTAGTAGGAATAATATAATTAATCTTGCACCTATGATCACCACTCAAATGTATGTGTATGTTCTAGAAGATTTTAAAAAATCGAGAATTAGAGTATGTTCGCATGAACCAAGCGTTTGAGTTACTAATCTTACCGTTCAACCTACCCTGAACGAATGAATTAAATGTGCTCAGGAAAAATGATACTTGAGAAGAAAATTAGAGATGATGTCAAGGCTAGATCTCTGTCAAAATTTAAAATGTAAAAAGATAACTATTTGAGATTTGGTGATAGAATTTATGTGTCGAATAATCCAGACTTAAAAGAAATAAATAATGAGAGAAGCTCATAACACATATTATATAGTGCACCCAAGTAGAACTAAAATGTACAAAGATTTATGAGAAAAGTTTTGGTAGAATAATATGAAAAAAAAATAGAATTTATTTCACAATGTCTTATTTGCCAGCAAATAAAGCATAGGAATTCACCTGAAAAATTAAAACCTTTGCTTATATCTCAATGAAAGTGGCATTATATACGTATGATAGGGTTGCCAAGGACTAGTCATGAAAATGATGTTATTTGGGTGATTGTGGATTGGCTTACCAAGTTAGCTCCTTTTTTTTAATATTAGGATTGATACTTCACATGAAAAGTAAACTGTTAGGTTGCACGGTATACTAATGACCATTGTTTCAAATAGAGCTCTAAGATTTGTTTCATACATCTGAAAGAACCTTCATAAGTCTTTAGAGATTTATCAAAATTTTAATATAATTTTTCATCGATAAACAGATGGTCAGTTAGGAAGAGTTATAAAAATCATTGAGGACATGAATAAAGCTTGTGCTATTGATTTGCGTGGATTTTGAGATGAAAGTTTCTTATTGTCGGAGTTTACTTCTAATAATAACTATCAAACAAATATTAAGATGGCCTCATTTAAAGTATTATATGAAAGAAAAAATAGATCTCATATATGTTCCGATGACATTAGAGATAAGAAGCAACACCTTGTAGCATAAAGGTAATAAAAGAGTTATCCTGATAATAGAAGAAATGATTTAAATTTTAATATTGAAGATCATCTTTCTTGAAGGTTTCCCTGGCGATAGTCTTATAAGATTTAGATTATGTGGTAAACTGTGTGTAGGAGGACCATTTGAGATTTTAGAAAGGATTGGATAAGTAACTTATACAGTTGTCTTACCATTTGCATTGATTGGAGTGTATGAGGTATTTTGTATATCAATGTTAAAGAAATATATCCCTGAGTCAAATTGTATTACAAAAAGATTTGTGAGTTTCCTATTTGCTTCATTAATGAAAAAGAACAAATTTTAAGATAAAAATATTATCATATGTAAAGAGCAATGGTAACAAAAGAGAAGCAACATGAATACTCGATGAGATAACTGAGATAACGAAGACCAACTACCCACAAGAACGTAATACCCATAATATTATTTTATCACTATTATATAATTAAGATTACTATAGAGGAGAATATTTAAAAAATTTAGATATTAAGGTATTTAGTATGTAAATTTTATTATTTTCTCATAAGGTAGAGTCGATCTCCTCCGAAAACTTAAGGTAAAGATGAAGATTTAATCTCTAGGACAATATTCAATAGGGAATCAAAGATCGTATCAAAGAGAAAGTAAGGATTATGATGTTTCTTATGATTTTTTCATCAAAATTTTTAGATTATAAGAGGAAAAAATTTTATATGCATGTATCTTATGACTTAATCAGGTAGAGTCGTGGCCGACTACATGGTGTGTGGTAGGGCGTGTTTGAGAATTGACTCTGGTTAGGATTGATATTGTCTGACAATATCTCTGTTATCTTGCTCAGGCAGGTCATAACCTTCTGGTTTGGTTTCTCCTGGACTTCTCGTAGCACCCCTGCTAGGAGGGATAGTGGCTCTTCCTTTTCCTCGCTCCATCCTGCATTAATAAGCACATTGATTAATCTTGATAACGTATCTGCGAGGAGATTGTCCTTCCCTTCTATGTGTTCGAACTTGATGTCTACACCACTTCCCGTGATGTAATCAGTGAAGGCCATCCACCTGACCCTTGATGGTTTATTCTGGGAAGTTTTGTCAAAGAAGCTGATGATAGCCTGGCAGTCCGTCCTGATCAGTATTTCCCTTTTATCCATAAAATAGATTTTTAGGGCTTCCAGCGTCTTCATGACTGCGTGCATTTCGGCATCTATGGTAGATTTGATTGGATTGTATTTTCTGCTAGCGTATGCGCATACTTTCTCTGAGCTTCTTGGGTCTCCCTTCTTGGGTCTCCACTTGCATATTCCTCCCCATCCTTCCATACATTCATCTGTTTCTAATATGATATAACAGTTCGAAGGTGGAACTTCTAGGTCTGGGAGTTTGTTTACCTTCATCTTTATTTCCTTGACCAGATTCCAATCTTGGTCATTCATCCTTTTTTCTCCTGTTGGGCTTGTTTTTGCGTAAAGAGGGCCTAGTAGTTTGCCCAGGTTTGGTATATAGCTTCTGGCGTAGTTGAGAATTCCCAGCCAGGCTCTTAGCCCTTTCTTTGTTTTCAGATCCTCTTCTCTGAACTCCGTGATTCTTTTTATGATGTGGGGCTGTAATTTTATCTTTGAATTCCCCAATATAGCTCCAAGGAATTCGATCTCTCTTACCGTAATTTTCATCTTCGTTGGGCTTAGTATTAGCCCATTCTCCTGACATATCTTTAGCATTGTCGAGAGATGCTTCGAATGTTCCTCTTCACTGTCTGAGAATACGAGAATGTCGTCAATATATATTGCAATGTATTGTTCCGTACCTTTGAAGCATTTATCCATTTTCCTTTGGAATACCGCCGGGGCATTCTTGAGTCCGAACGGCATTACCAACCATTCGTATAGTCCTGATGGGACCCAAAATGCTGTCCAAGGAACTGAGTCGGGATGCATTGCGACCTGATGGAATCCTGACTTTAGGTCAAACTTTGAATAGATTTTACTATTGCTGACCTTTCTCATGATGGTGTTGATGCCTGGGAGGCTGTATTGGTCCTTTTCTGTGATATCATTTAATCGCTTGTAGTTGAACACCATCCTTTCCTTTCCTCTTTTCTCTTGTCCCGTGCTTGGGTCAATAGTTGTTCCCGAGTTTACTATGATTGCTGCTGTTCTGTGTTTGCTTGTACTCGGTCTGATCACCTTCAGGTCTAGTAGCGCTTGGACGTGCTTGTCAAAGGAATCTCTCATCTGTGGTGTCAGATGTTTTATGGGCTTGTCTTCTATGATGAAATCTGGATTCTTGATTTCCAATTTGCACATTATCCCGTTCTTTTCCCAGTGCTGGAGGGGGTTTTCGCCCACGTATCCTTGTGCTTTTAGCTGTTTGATTATTTCCCCAAATCTTTCTTGAAGCCTCCCAAAATCCTTTTGAGGCTTTTCGACGTAGTAGACAGCTTCCTTAATTTGGAGGTATTCTTCTTCTTCCAGGTCTAGCTCCTTTATTGCTGCTGCCACAGGTGTATAGGGCAACGTGTTAATAGTTGTGAGGTTTTTGTAGAAAGTTACCGTATTTCCTTCGATCCTTACTCCTCCTTTCATTGCCCTTATGAAGTTGCATCCAATGATCATCTGTATGTCGTCGCCTAACTTCATTTCGAATGCATAAGTGTATGGGATTCTGAATTTATTTTCTCCTATTGTCATTTCTCCTCCCTTCAATTTCTTATCTGCAGTTGTCTTTGATGTAATGCCGCTGAAGTGTACTATGAAGGGGTTTGCTTCTAGGGCCTTCTCCGGTACTGCCTTTTCATTGATGCAGCATGTAGTAGCTCCTGTATCTAGAATAGCATTGGTGAAGAATGCAGGTATTCCGGGTATTTCAATTTGTACCTTTAGATTGAACAGCATGTTCTTCGTTTTTCTTGCCTCTGTTGTCAATACTTTTTGCGTTTCCTCTGCTACTAGAACGTTTAGTTCTTCTTCCAGTTCGGCCTTTTCCTTCCTTAGTGCTGCTATTTCTCTTTCCAGGTCTCCCTTTAGGAGACTTATCCTGTCTGCTTCCAGATTGTCTTCTGTCATTTCTGCTATTATTTCCTTTAAACCTTCTACCTCCTTTCTGAGCTCTTCGTTTTCTTGTTCCAGAGGTTCTAGCTGTTTTAGTCTGTTGCTTAGCTCCTTTGTTCTGGTTCTTTATTCGTCCAGGGCCTTCTTGAGTCTGCTTGCTAGGCTTTCTGGTCTGCTGGATGTTTCCTCTTGTGTTGGTTCCTCCCATTTTATCACTGGTACCCTTTTAAAGAAGTAGTAATAACTGCACATGCCACAACATGTTAGTTTGCATAAATGGCAGTGATTTCTATGTCGTTTTTGCGTGATCTTTTTGCAGCAGACACAATTTACTACTTCTGCCGGTAGTTCTCCATTTACTTCCCATTCATGCTTGCATTCTCCCTGGTGTTGTGGGACTTGTACTTGGGCTCTGTATCCTTCTTTAGTTCCGAGCCACCATTTCCTGTTGTCTTCAACAAATGCAAATATCTTATGGGTCAGGGAGTTTATACCGTGATATAGTCCTTCCATGTCTTCTCCTTCCGAGATTGAGTATATTGCATCGCTCAAGTCTTCCCCTTCTTGGACTGATATGATTTCAAACTCGTCTGGTAAGTCTATTTGTTCAAATACGGCTACCCTCCTTGTGTTCTGCCTCTCATTTGGGCATTCCCTGGCAAAATGTCCTTCATCGCCACAGAGGTAGCACTTGCACCTTTTGTTCCTTATGAGGTGTTTCCTCTTCTCAATTCTTGCATGTGAGGAGTGGGGCTTTCCTTTGTATGTGGTTGACCTCCTTACTCCGTATTTCTTTTCGGGCTTCTTGTAGTACCCTGGGATTGGTATTTCACTACAGAATGATAAATCCTTTAAGGCTCTTTTGAATGCCGCATCCTTGCATTCGTTCTCTAGGTACTTGTATGAGAACATTATTCTTGGGATTACTCCAATTGTGTTGCCCTTGTATTTTTGCTCGAAGGCTTCCTTGATCCTTCTCCCAAGGTCTCCTGGCATTTTTGACCATAATTTTTCAGATAACTCAGATCCAACAAATAGTCTTCCTGTTTTGGATGCCAGCCTCATGTAATCATTCAGGAATTGTACAATATTCTTTAGATTTGTGCATGAGAGTCGCTCCAAATCTCTGTATGCCTCTTCTTGTATGGCTGTTGATCCCTGAAATGGATCCTCTAGAGTAAAAATTGTTCTTAATTGAGATAGAATATTTTGAGTACCTCCAGTTCCTTCCGCGTTGTTTAGGAGCATTTGATACTCGTCTGGGTATGCCATTCTCCATTGTATCCATGCCAGCTTTTCTGCTTCACCAAGTAGATTTTCGATGAATTCTACTTTGGCCTGGGCGTCTGTGAATCCTTGTGCTGATACCAAGTTTTTGGTTATGGATTCCCACCTCATGAAAACGTCATTGAACATCCCTAGCTGGGTTGGTATGGTGAGCATGGCTCCTTGCGTCTGGAGGGCTGAGGGAAGATTCCATGTCTCAGCGAAATCCTTTGTTTTGAATCTTGTGGTTCTGCTTCGCTCCTCGAATATTAGTACTTGACTGCTGGAGGGTTCAATATTGATCGCCGGTGGGTATCCTACCGGGCCCATTGTTGCATTTGTTGGAGGCCTGTAATTTGATATAGCAGATGATGAGTATACCTGTTGGCTTAGTTCCGCCAGTAATGGGTACTCCATCTCCCATCCTTCTTCCATCCCAGCTGCTATGGTTTCTTCGATGCTTCGTTGCGGGTAGTCAAGTTCATTTTCTTTTGTCTCTTCATTTTTCTGGAAGTAATTTGAGAAGTTTGTAAAATCATCAGAATCTTCCTCTTCTGATGTGTGGATTATGGCCGCAATCGTGTGGCTTCGTATTTCTTCCTCATCACTAAATGTTTCTTCATCTTTGCTATCATAATTTATGGCTCTTGATGATGTGGCTGCTTGATAGCTCCCGAAGCTTATGGAGATTCTTCCGTCGATCAAATTCCTACTTCTTACTTCCGTTGGTTGTGTAGGAATTACTGTTTGGGTGGGATGTATTACCCAATCTCTTCCTTGTAGTTCTGCTGCAGAGTATCTTCTTCCTGGTAGCGCTCTCACTCCGTTGCTTGTTAGATACTCCACCACCCCTGATACTTCATGTGCGAAGGCGACGTTCGGGGTATTTGAAAGTCGCCCTACCATCCCCCTTGTAACTAGGAGATTTGCTTCGCCGTTTTGCCAGCTGTCGTATCCTCTGGTTAGGATTGATAGTTGAATGTTCCTGTAGAAATCTCCTGTGGTCATCATCATGTCAGGAATAACATATACGAGCTGGCTTCCTCTGGCTAGGTCTACTTCCATGGTCGCGATTATCGCCCTATCATCCGACCATCTGTTGTCTCGGAACACTAGCAGGGCTAATGTTCCTTCTTCTTGTCTATGGAGCGCCTGGAGTCTTACTTGCATGACTCCTAAATGTATGAAATTCATCCTGCTTCTTTGGAGAGTGTTGAAGCTTTCTCCCTGGATGAAGGTTCTATCTATCTGGTTGTCGGTGACCAGCATAGATTCTTCCGATCTATGGACATATACCCGATGGTGGGCATCATCCCTTCTGGAGTGATATAGCACTTCTGCTGGTGCTATTGTTGCTCTTTCCCTCATAGATAGCCGGAGTTGAGCCTGTGGGTCGATTTGTTGTTCAAGTATTCGACCTGTGTTGTTTGTTGTTCCCATGAGTCTGTTTGTGGCCCTTCTTATGTTGTGGATCCGGCGTTGGTTGCGTCTATAGTCTCGTATCTGGTCTTCTACGAGTGTCTGAGAGGTTGATTCTCCTCCTTGTCTTCTTGTATTCATTGTCTTGCTTCGGCTAGGATTTTTGCTGGGTTCTTGAAGACAAGAATTTTTCCTTTTGCTTCCTTAGGCCTTTCAGTAGGGCCTAGGTTTAGATTTGCAAGTTTGGTGATTAGTTCCTCTGGTAGATTTTGTGAGGAAGGGGTTTTAGCCTGTTGTAGCTCCCTTATTGTTTGGAGTTCCGCCTTTATGCCCTTTAGATCTTCGGCAATTTGTGTAAGCAGTTGGATCTGGGTGTTGTGTTGTTTTATTACTGCTGCTTGATGACTCAAGGTTCCTGGGTAATCGTTGGTCTTCAGGAAACCGAGTGATGGTGGGTCGATGGTTTCTGTTGCCCTTAAGGCTTCTCTGTAGGAATCTGTGTTCCTAGTTAAAGTATGGTTCATCCGAATATTTGTTTTTCGATTTTTGATAGAAGTGTTTCTACCCTTAGGATTTTCTGTTCCAAATTTTTGGTAAGGTTCAGGGCTTCTTCTTCTATGATTTTGGGTTGTTCGGATATTTCGGATACTAGATCTCTTACTTCTGCCTTAGTTAAGGGTTTGTTTTCTTGGAATAAGGCCGAAAGAGTTTTTGTAGCTTTCTCAAGTCTTAGGACCTTTTCTTCTAATTTTTGAGTTCTTTCGAGTAAAAGCTTGAAATTTCTTAGGTTTACTCTGCTTGATAAGCAAGTTCTATCGTAGATTACAGCAATATTGTTGGCTAATTCGCTCCTGGAGGGGTTCTTAACTTCTGCTAAGTCAAGGTATTCGAGTTGGGAGGTATGGTTATGACCACAGGAGATTTCTACAGGAACATTCAACTATCAATCCTAACCAGAGGATACGACAGCTGGCAAAACGGCGAAGCAAATCTCCTAGTTACAAGGGGGATGGTAGGGCGACTTTCAAATACCCCGAACGTCGCCTTCGCACATGAAGTATCAGGGGTGGTGGAGTATCTAACAAGCAACGGAGTGAGAGCGCTATCAGGAAGAAGATACTCTGCAGCAGAACTACAAGGAAGAGATTGGGTAATACAGCCCACCCAAACAGTAATTCCTACGCAACCAACGGAAGTAAGAAGTAGGAATTTGATCGACGGAAGAATCTCCATAAGCTTCGGGAGCTATCAAGCAGCCACATCATCAAGAGCCATAAATTATAAAGGTACAAATTGAAATACCCGGAATACCTGCATTCTTCACCAATGCTATTCTAGATACAGGAGCTACTACATGCTGCATCAATGAAAAGGCAGTACCGGAGAAGGCCCTAGAAGCAAACCCCTTCATAGTACACTTCAGCGGCATTACATCAAAGACAACTGCAGATAAGAAATTGAAGGGAGGAGAAATGACAATAGGAGAAAATAAATTCAGAATCCCATACACTTATGCATTCGAAATGAAGTTAGGCGACGACATACAGATGATCATTGGATGCAACTTCATAAGGGCAATGAAAGGAGGAGTAAGGATCGAAGGAAATACGGTAACTTTCTACAAAAACCTCACAACTATTAACACGTTGCCCTATACACCTGTGGCAGCAGCAATAAAGGAGCTAGACCTGGAAGAAGAAGAATACCTCCAAATTAAGGAAGCTGTCTACTACGTCGAAAAGCCTCAAAAGGATTTTGGGAGGCTTCAAGAAAGATTTGGGGAAATAATCAAACAGCTAAAAGCACAAGGATACGTGGGCGAAAACCCCCTCCAGCACTGGGAAAAGAACGGGATAATGTGCAAATTGGAAATCAAGAATCCAGATTTCATCATAGAAGACAAGCCCATAAAACATCTGACACCACAGATGAGAGATTCCTTTGACAAGCACGTCCAAGCGCTACTAGACCTGAAGGTGATCAGACCGAGTACAAGCAAACACAGAACAGCAGCAATCATAGTAAACTCGGGAACAACTATTGACCCAAGCACGGGACAAGAGAAAAGAGGAAAGGAAAGGATGGTGTTCAACTACAAGCGATTAAATGATATCACAGAAAAGGACCAATACAGCCTCCCAGGCATCAACACCATCATGAGAAAGGTCAGCAATAGTAAAATCTATTCAAAGTTTGACCTAAAGTCAGGATTCCATCAGGTCGCAATGCATCCCGACTCAGTTCCTTGGACAGCATTTTGGGTCCCATCAGGACTATACGAATGGTTGGTAATGCCGTTCGGACTCAAGAATGCCCCGACGGTATTCCAAAGGAAAATGGATAAATGCTTCAAAGGTACGGAACAATACATTGCAATATATATTGACGACATTCTCGTATTCTCAGACAGTGAAGAGGAACATTCGAAGCATCTCTCGACAATGCTAAAGATATGTCAGGAGAATGGGCTAATACTAAGCCCAACGAAGATGAAAATTACGGTAAGAGAGATCGAATTCCTTGGAGCTATATTGGGGAATTCAAAGATAAAATTACAGCCCCACATCATAAAAAGAATCACGGAGTTCAGAGAAGAGGATCTGAAAACAAAGAAAGGGCTAAGAGCCTGGCTGGGAATTCTCAACTACGCCAGAAGCTATATACCAAACCTGGGCAAACTACTAGGCCCTCTTTACGCAAAAACAAGCCCAACAGGAGAAAAAAGGATGAATGACCAAGATTGGAATCTGGTCAAGGAAATAAAGATGAAGGTAAACAAACTCCCAGACCTAGAAGTTCCACCTTCGAACTGTTATATCATATTAGAAACAGATGAATGTATGGAAGGATTGGGAGGAATATGCAAGTGGAGACCCAAGAAGGGAGACCCAAGAAGCTCAGAGAAAGTATGCGCATACGCCAGCGGAAAATACAATCCAATCAAATCTACCATAGATGCCGAAATGCACGCAGTCATGAAGACGCTGGAAGCCCTAAAAATCTATTTTATGGATAAAAGGGAAATACTGATCAGGACGGACTGCCAGGCTATCATCAGCTTCTTTGACAAAACTTCCCAGAATAAACCATCAAGGGTCAGGTGGATGGCCTTCACTGATTACATCACGGGAAGTGGTGTAGACATCAAGTTCGAACACATAGAAGGGAAGGACAATCTCCTCGCAGATACGTTATCAAGATTAATCAATGTGCTTATTAATGCAGGATGGAGCGAGGAAAAACCACTATCCCTCCTAGCAGGGGTGCTACGAGAAGTCCAGGAGAAACCAAACCAGAAGGTTATGACCTGCCTGAGCAAGATAACAGAGATCTTGTCAGACAATATCATGAAGAGCTCCTCAGGCTTAACAAAGAAACCAGGCTCAATGCAAAGGAAGGAGCAAGAAGAAGGGTAGAGTCGATCTCCTCCGAAAACTTAAGGTAAAGATGAAGATTTAATCTCTAGGACAATATTCAATAGGGAATCAAAGATCGTATCAAAGAGAAAGTAAGGATTATGATGTTTCTTATGATTTTTTCATCAAAATTTTTAGATTATAAGAGGAAAAAATTTTATATGCATGTATCTTATGACTTAATCAGGTAGAGTCGTGGCCGACTTCATGGTGTGTGGTAGGGCGTGTTTGAGAAGGGGCTGCACCATAAAGAATAGGTGGTGTGCGTAATTTGAATTTGTTGGCAGAGGGGAAGAGAGGTGGCGTGCATGTATAGGAAGCTTCCAAGAGCGAAAAAGAAGACGTGATTCGATAAAGAGAAAGAAAAGAGTAAAAAAAAAAAAAGGCAAAATAAGGGGCATGTGATATTAAGGATCTTATTTTTATATTAAAAAGATTCGTTTAAAATTTAAAAATTAAACATGTATATATTTTTAATTCCTATCATTCCTACCAATCGAAAAGTAGATAGGACTATACATTGATTAATCTTAAATAATTGAATGTGATATGATCTTAAAAAAAAAAGAAAATAAATAAATGATTATTATTTAGTTAAGAAAGAAAAAATTATAATTCTTAGTTATATTGATTTATGTTATTTAAATGATTTAGGAGAAAAAGAAGAGTCTTTGATCACCATATCATTTCTAAAAATCCATGATCAAGGTTATTTATTCAATGATTTCGTCTGATTTGATTTCAAAATTAATAATATATTAGTTTCCATTTATTACGTTATATGATTTGTAAGTAACCTATGAGTTTTATTATCATTTTTAAAAAATCTCTATAGTATTGCATTCATTTAAAACGAAAAGAATGTCTAATTATTGTAGTTTCAAATGTTATGATATGTTATTTTAAGTAATTTTCGTTGTTTTGTCAGTTTGACTATGATTTAGATAATACCTATGGGGATTATACATTAATTATAAATTTAGAAACTAATTTTTTTTTAGCCTTGACAGAGGGATAAATAGTATTACCTATAATGGTTAAATATGATTCTGGGAATAAAATATATGTTAGCATATTGAATTCTATTTTGATATGTGCATTTAGCTATAGTAAATATCTACCTACGAATTTAGATGCAAATTTTTAGTTTCAATTATACGAACTCATGATTAAGTAATGGTAACCTTTTATTTATATATATATAAATTTGTAAACTGCCCCTCAAACTTTAGCCTAAGCCTTTAGTAAATTGATGACATAACAACAACCCAAAGGGCTGAGATGCTGATGTACAGTGAAATATTTGGTTAGAAGCGAGGGAAGAAATGAAAACAGAGGAGAAAAAAGGAAATTTATAGGAGAGGCAGCAGTTCTTCTGTCACCACTAACTGGGTATTCTTCTTGATGCAGACTTTTCTTGAGGACTAATATGACGAGTTCATAGCATGCCATGGCGAGGCGTGAAGACTGGCTTGCTACTGTAAGCCATTATCTTTATTGCTAGCTTCCCATGCCATTTACGAGCCTTCGACGACCATCAGTTTCATGATCGGTTGGTGCAGTGGACACACCACATGCAAGCACATGGCGTATCAGCCCCCACCAATATTTCAAACCAAAACAAACCTCGACATGAGCCCTGTTAATCTCCAGTTGCTTGATCTGCGACTGTTCATTTGGCTACTACGTTTGCACGAAATAAGCTATGTTGTGGGCTGGGATAATTACTCACAGCCAAAGCATGGTGGAAAGCGAAGACTCGAGACTTGCCCTGTCCTTGAGGGAGCTCGGTCGCTTCTCTTGTTGCGTGCATGTGATGGTTCGCAAGATCCGGGAAAGGTGGGTGATAAGATGTGCGACTGTTCCTTTTACCGACGTCGTGTGCTCTTCACGAGGAAAGAAACGTAGGGTAGATGGTCTCCGAAGTGACCCTTTTAATCTCTGGAGCTGTGCCATGACCAGGTTTAGATGTTTCCCCCGCATCACGTTTTCATTCTGTTACTTTGCGATGAGATGCACCCTAACACTGTAGATTTCTGTATTCTATGTAAACTGCACGCCTTCCAGCAATCGAAGATGACTAGTTGCATTCTTGAACTCTCGACGCTAACTAAAGAACGCCTCATACTGATCTCGTTGTCAATGACAAGATGAAGTAGTTCTCGGCAATAAGCATTGCCTCCTTAAATCTCTCTCTCTCTCATCTCTGTTGCATTCCATGACGAGTCAAGCTTGTGATATCTTCCATATCTCGCATTGGTAATCAGAAACACTGCGACGAGACGTGAAAGGTTTGACCACCTTCTCTGTTTACTTTTTGGTGGGTCCACACGTTGTGAACAGAGAATTCTATATCTCATTTACTTCCGACAGTAAGTGCTACCGACTTTTTCGCATGTGTTTGTATACTCCTTTTTTTTTTAGATTTCCAGTATTATATATATATATAT
>LVTN01000999.1:62563-82413 GCA_001649415.1 Musa itinerans | reverse complement strand
TTTTATAGTGGTTCGGTCGTCGTGACCTATATCCACTCTACCAATTCCTCTTCCGTCGAGGCCATCGGCATCCACTATCGATCTTCCTTTAATAGGCGAATATCAACCTCCTTCTTACACCCCTCTTCTCCTTTTACCGGGTTTAGAAGACAACCCTTATAAGTACTCACTCCTCTCTCAAACTATTCTAACACTTAGACAAGAAGAGGAGGATTCTCACTAAGAGATTACAATAGCTTTTTTCCCTCTTTAAATTCTTTGTGCTTGTATGTTTTAACTAGGGATGAGAGGGGTATTTATAGGCTTCAAGTTGATTCAAACTTGGAGCCTAAAAACATCTCATCCCGGGTTTCCTGGGTACGGGCGGTACCACCGCCTGCGTTGGGCGGTACCACGACTAGTGTCACTCTGACACTGACACTGCGCTGGGTGGCACCATCACCCAGTCTGGCGGTACCACCGCTTGGGAGGCTATGCTGGGTGATACCACAGCCTTGATTGGCGGTACCACCACCTGACACCCTGCTAGGGATGGTACAACCGCCCAGACTAGCGGTACCACCGCCTAACATAGTCTCGAAGAATATGCCATCTCTTGGGTCATTGTTTGGGCTTTTCATTGGGCCTAACACAGTCCTTACATGGGCCAAATAGGCCCATAATTGGGTTGGCCCAATTCCAATCTCAATTACATGCTAACTATAAAATCTAAGATATTTACTAAGCTAAACAAGTCCCTATGTCTTGGTTTCTTCCGGCGAGCTTCCGACGATCTTCCGGCGAACTTTCGACGAACTCTCGGGCAATGTTCCAGCGGACTCCCGGCAAGCTCCTAGACTTCACAATGATCTTCTTGGCGAGTTCTCATGAGCTTTTTTGGCAAGCTCCTAGACTTCTCGGCTGGTTCCTGCAGAACTTCCGACGAATGTCTAGATTTCCGACGAACTCCCAACGAAATCGCATCCTTGACTTCGAGACTTCATTTTGCTTTATGCCTTGCTATTGTAGTTAATCCTGCACATGTAAAAACACCCTTCGATTTAGACAATTAATAAATACTAAGCATGAATCATATTGTTCGGCATGTCATTGGTCCCTCGACGCTTCGTCCAATTCTTCGGTGCATCGTCCTCTCTTGCGGCCTATTGCCCAATCGGCTAGTTGACTCTGCAACTCCGATATCCTTAGTGCAATATTCACTCTTCTTGGCTCAATGCTCAAATCCATGGCCTGAAGCCTTCTATCGATACATCGACCGATCATTCGGCTCGACGTCCAATCTTCTGACATGTTTTCCTCCGGCCTAACATGATTCTTCCTGTTTTAATTGTCTCATCTTGATCGAAGCATCCTGCGTCACTCAAAACGCATATTAAATCATAAACACTTATCAATTGGTTTCATCATCAAAATCCAAGATTCAACAAAGAGAGTGCTCTAGTCCCTCCCTCAACCATATCAAACTTTTTATACACGCAAATTTAAATCAAGTTAAGTTGATTCAGTCATGATTGTTATTATCCATATCAAATATATATATATAAGTGAGTCTTATATTAAAAATATAACCACCTCCATGTCACTATGATAATAAATAATAATAATAATAATTTAATAGAATTCTCATGTATAAATGTTGAGATAATTAAATAATTATTTAATTTGGGTTAGTCTTATCTATTGATCGATGGACTATGGAGCCTAATTAGCCATAATTTATTTAATCTAGATAACACACGACTTTAAAAATATATGAATTAACTCATGCCCAACGGTCTCAAGAGGAATTATTCAAGGATTAAGGTTCATTTTAGTCATTGTGGTTTTCGTCATAGATCACTAAGCCCGTATGATTTACTTATATCTAAAATAACCTCTATATTTTAAAAAATAAAACATATAAATCCCTCCCGTCAAGTATGAGTTAACATATGTCAGAGTCTACTTACATTGTATACTGACTCATAATAAACTATTAATATAATTATACTTATAATTTAAGTTTAAAAAAGAGGTATATGTTAGCTCTTGTGGTTTTTGTCATAGATCACTTTAGCCCTTATGGTTTTGCTTGTATATAAAATAACCTTTATATTTTTAAAAACATAGCATATAAGTCCCTTTCATAAAGTTTAAGTTGGCATATACGTTAGAGTCTGCTTACCTGACATGCTAACTCATAATAAATTATTAAAATAATAAATATATATAATTTAAATTAAAAAAATTAAGATCACCACCAATAGCGAGATGAGGCAACATCGTGGAAGCAACCACCGTCAGTAGTACCGAGTCATGATTGCTTAGTAAGGCATTATATGCATGTAACCTCTCTCGCGTTAACAATAAGCTTAGGAGTTTCTAGTCCTATCTCAGGTGGATGTGCGTCGACCAGTCCGATACTAGGTATGCAATGGTCTTATAGTCCTTCTTTCTCCTCTTGGGCGTCTTTGTCCTCGTTATCTCTCACTTCATCTTCTCCTACGCCCTCACATATCGTACCTATGATGTGGTGGTCCAACAACACTCCCTTATCTTTGTCTTCGGCTTCTCCTATATTTGCCTCTCCGCCTTCGTCTATCATTACGGCCTCCGCCTCTTCCTTTTCCTCGATAAGATAAAATTTTATTTTGAACTTAATGATTTATTGTGAGTTAGCATGTGACGTAACTAAACTCTAAAGTTTATCAATTCAAATTTAATAAGAGTGACTTATATACTATGTTTTTAAAAAATATAAGGGTTATTTTAGATACAAACAAAACTATAAGGAGTTAAGTAATCCATGATCAAAACTGTATGAGCTAAAATGAATATTTTCTTTACTTAAATTATATATATCATTATATTAATACTTTATTATTAATCAACATGTAATGCAAGCAGATTTTAACGTCAATTAACTCAGATTTAATGAGAAGAACTTATATGTTATAATTTTAAAAATATAAAAAAATATTTTACATACGAGTAATCATAAAAATTTAAATGATCGATCAAAATGACTAAAATAAATCTTACAACTTATTATTCAATTATACGAAGAAAAATTGGGCCGGATTTTAGCCTAATCCATTAACAAAATTTTGTCGGCCCGAAATAGTATAGGCAGAACTTTAAAAGATCTGCTGATCCCCATGTCCAAAACATCACATCTATCCAAATGTATGATATTATAGAATAACTGTTCAATTTAAAGTTTTAATACATTATCGTAATCCCAGGCGCTTCTCATGTGTGGTCATGTCGGAGGAGGAGAGATACAACGAAGACAAAGGTCGGTCAAATCTTGCAGGGATTCTCCCTACATCCGAATAGTTCTGCCCTACAGCTAGGCTGCCTCTCATGGAAGGAAGAAAAAACCTAGAAAGTCAAATATCTTCAGTCAGAACAGGCGACACCTTGGGATTTGCTAGATTTTGCCTGGCCAAGGGCAAAAGATACGGTTGAACTTTCCATTTGACACGAGAAAAATGTTTGTCAGTATTGTATTCACAATAGCATCTAGAAAAGTATGATGTCTAACCTATTGTAGCAGCAGCTGTGCTTGTACGTACTTGCGGCTGGTTCATCTCCCGGAGAACGTGTAGTCAAACAAAGTCTTCCGATCCTATGAGATCCATCGCAAGTGGCGTACGTGAGGAGATAAGAGATGTGATATCTGGCATCAAGGACCAAACTGATCCATACTGCAAATGGCTATATTACATACAGATTTATGGACGTACTTGTTCTGATGAAAGCTTGGCGGTGTCCTCAGGAAGAGGCTTCTTTGTATATTACATTACGCATTACAGATGACTTCTCACAGAGTTCTTTCGCTATAAATGACACCGGTTGAGTCTCTCTTGGAATCATACCTCCATGTGGATCACGTAAGATTCTTCTTCGTTCATGAGACGCGAAGTAGTTCTTCATTTGCCTCTGGGAGGTATAAGGGGGGCAAAATTGAAGTGTGAAGCCGCTAACTAATTTTATTGGTGCTGTTCTTGCTGAGCTTCTCTCTCTTTTATTATTTTTTATTTATCTAAACTCACATTTTAATCTTAATTTTTTTTACTTAGTCTATCTTTTTTTTGACCTTGCAAGGTCTTTTTACTATTATTTATTTTTAATTATTTAAAATAAATATTTAGATCCTTTTCGATTCTTTCATCTTTCTTTCTCCCATCGACCTCTCCAGAGCTGATTTATCATGGATCGAGGTTATGTTTTTAGGGCACTTAATTATGTTGACTCCAATATGACTTTAAATGTGTGTTGTATTGTATGTTAAGTCAAATATGTAGTTCTCTCAATTGTATTTTCTAATAAATGTGATCTCTTGTCTCATCTAAAATGGAACCTTGTTTTAGGTGGCGTTTATTTGGGCTACAGCATGTCATGTTTATGACCATGTGCTGTTCATCGTGAATGCAAATCATAAGCATTTTAAAGTGTCCCTCCATAGCTCCACACTAATTTTCTTATCGATCTTAATCGTTCCTCATTTTAAATTAGAAAAATAAATACTAAGTCAGAAGATTAAGAAGGAAATTGTGAGGAGAGGGAGGATCATGAAATAGAGCTTTCACCCTTATGCAATAATTCTTAATAATTATGTATACCCATAAAAGCACACAGAGAGAGAGAGTGTGGTCGGTCAACCTGTAGTGTACGTGTCTCACGGAGGCTCAACAAAGACACATCTATATCATTCTAAGAAAAGATTTGGATCACATCCACGAGTGGCAGCCCCGCTCGCCGCAGACGTCTCCCGGTCCAGGAACAAGAAATGCTGTCGTTACCGGCCTCCGGTGTCCCGCCGCCGTCCACCGCGCCTTTCTCGTCCGCACCCGGAACAACCCTCAGGTAGACCACCACCCCGACCCTCTCCCTCTTTGTTCCTATGGGTAGGTGGTTGCAACCATCTCCCAGGTTCGCTCTTATCTAGATTCGATGACGATGAGCCCAAGGTGGGATTTTGCTTTGGGAAATTGTGTTCGGAGGTCTTCAATTGTCCTTGGAGTGTTGTGTTTGGGGGTAGTTCTATAATTTGGGCATGGTATTCTGAACAAATCGAGGATTTTTGGAGAGCTTTGTGCGCCTATTTTAAGGGAAAGAAGGACTTTAGGGATTCGTTTCCACACCCTACCTTTGTGGGTACCTGATTTTGTTGTTTCAATAATTTGAACTTGCTTTCAGTTTTAATCTTCCCTAGGTTGTTCCTTCTTGTTCTTCCGACAATTGCAAAACCCCTTATTTCGTGCTTATGGTTATATGTGTATGATTCGGAGTTCCAAGTTTGCTTTAGTGGCACAAGCCCTCCGATTTACCACTGGCACCAGTGCTTGTGAATTCTATTGATGAGAATGTAGGACAGTAGAATCTTGTACATTTAAATGCTTTTTAGGACTGTACCTTTTTTTTACCTCTTTGGCTACATCAAACGGCCAGATATCAGAGTAGATGTGTATGATAAACAACTATTGGCAAAAAAGTGTAAACATAATTAAAGTCTCGATTAGAGATTTATATCTTTATTGAATTGATGGAACACTAACGAACAATGTTTCTTTGCGTTTGCCATATTGGTCTTTTTAGTTTTTGTATGTAACACAGTCTTTTGTTTTTGTTATAATTCATGTGATAAATCGTATGGGCCAGCTCCCATTATATATGAATTTAAAAGAAATACTCAAACACACAGCTTCATGTAGATATAGATGTCTTGCATACATTTATATGTATGTACTTACATACACATGGATGTAGAAGGGGCATCCGTCTCTGTTTGTTTGATAAACTATGTACACAGTTTCTTTCTACTTGCCTTTGATTGTAGTGTTTCTAGGGTTGGTCAGAAACAGCTGCTTGAGGGAAGCTATCTTGCTATTACTGTTAGGCTGTTTGTTCAATGCTATCGTGACTTTTGACTCTTTGTCTGGTGTATACTTTAGAATGCACAGACTCTCATGTAGTGAGTAGCCAACGGCATCTCAGGACATTGACTAAGATTGTAGGTTAAGATCTGTGCAATGATGTGCTTATTGGTTAACTTACCATAATCATGCAAGTTAAACTGTTAGCTGCTGATATCACTCATTTACTATTTTAAATCCATTTCCTTTTTTACCCACCATGTTTAAATGGGAGAATCATAAAGTTACTCTACTTATATTGAAGTTGAGAGAACTGTTACTTCTGCTGGAACATTCTGAACTTATTATTCGACAAAATGTTTATCTCTTGTTCCATGTGGATTGTGTATATAAATAATCTGTTCTTTCCTTTTCTTCTAGACGGAGTTTGCAAAGCAGACAATGGGCAAATACTTTAATTTGGATCAGCAATAGACAAAGGTTCTTGGCTTTTGCAAGTGTAAATGTGTGCACTGGACCTCTCCTTAATGTTTCTTTTTTTGCTTTTAATTTGATCATGATTTAGTAGGCACGTGCTAAACAAAAGAAGGTAAAAAACTGCCTCTAAGAAAGGAAGCCTATTGCTAAATCAGTTCCTGATTTTGTTGTTGACAGTAAAATTTAATTAGGATCAATGAAGCTGACTATATGAATGGCTCATGAAGCTAGGTGAATTGTGCTTCCTGGTTGTATGAGTCACGAATTCTCTCACAATATAAAATTTTGAATTTAAAATTTAATTAATATTTAGCAAATTGTACTTTGAATTCCTTAACTTGTTCACCAATTATTTGGAGCCATGTGCAAATTTAATGCTTATTTCTATAACATAATATGCAACTTTTGTAGTTGATGGGGGATTAAAGGTGTAACTATTTGGGCCTATAAGAGTCTTAAAATGGTCAGTTACCTGGGTTATATACAGAGTGATCCATACTCATTTATGCAGGTATCGAATATGTCAATGAGTCACCTTTTCCCTTTATTTTTATAGTTCTTTCCATCTTCCTTTCGCTACTGTTTAAAGCTGAAATAGGGTTTGCCAACTTTTCATTGCTCATGCACAAGTAGTCGTCATGGTCACATTTTAGGGTTGGTTTCTCAGCACCAACCTGCACAAGGGACAACAAATGGCCTTAGAACAAAATTTCATGCTTCCCGGTTCTTTTTCATAGAACCCTCTTCTTTTATCTTTAATTAATTTTATTAGTTTTCTTATTTAAAATTTTGCCTAATTCAAATTTTCTACTCTAAATGTAATTTGTTTTATAGTTAATTGTGTCAAATTTAATGTTGTTATAAGATATAAAAGCCCTAGAATTGTTGTTGTAATCATCGATAATTTCTCCCTTAACATAAATTAATTATTATAAATAATGTATTATTTTATTATTAATTTTTATGTCCTTATATCATAGTTAAGGGAATGATTAAATTTGGTTTCCTTAATCATGTGGACTAGTTAAGAATTCTACTAATCAATTAAATTATTAATTGATTTATTTCCTAATGAGTGATTTGATTTTTAGCAAGTAAATAGTTTACATTCTATTTTCGTGTGTGAACCATAAGAAATGAATATTATATTTCTCTCTTTGTGTGTGAAAACAAAATAAAAATAAATTAAAATAAAAATTAAATTATTATTTATCTTTTGGGGAGATCTTATCTTCATCTTCTCCCATATAAAAGGGACGACTCTTCCCTCATTCCTCATTGAGCCTGACAATAGGAGGATTGAGGAGATGAATTCCCGAGGAGATAATATCGAGGAAAGGAAAGGATAATCGAGGAGAGGTAGGATCCTTTTTTTTTAAAATTAGTTTTGATTTATGGTTTGAAATCTTGATGTTGGGATTGTTATAATTTTATGATGCATAATAATATTTTAATTTTAAAATTTCAAGATTAGTAAATAATGATAATTGATTTGTGATGTTAGAATGATTATTTGATTTATAATGATCTTTTAAATTTAAATGAATTTCAAGATTGATTTAATTATTAAAACTCTTATTTCTAGATTAACATAATAGTTTTGATTTATTTAATTAGATATATTTGTGTTTCAAGAATTATGTATGAATTTATATGACTTAATTAGTTTTAAATTTAAGATCATGAATTTAAATTCTTTAATGTATGGATTTAAGTTTTTTTTTAATGATTTAAAATATTGAAATCTAATTTGATAAGAGGAGTCTAACTGGCGTTTAACTTGAGTCAGGTTGATCAATCAGACCAGGTCAACTCAACAGGTACGATCCAGTCTATGTGGCTAAGCCCAGCCCAACCCAGTCCACGTGACTAGGCATGATCCAGCCCATGTGATATGGCCAAGCATGACCCAGCCTATATGGTTAGGCAGGAGCCAACCCATGTGGCAAGATACAATCCAACCCATGTGGCCAGATATGATTTAGCTTATATGGTCATGTACGACCCAACCCATGTGGCTAGATAGTAGCCAGCCTATGTGGTAAGGTACAACCCAACCCATGTGGCCAAGTATGGTTCAGCTTATGCGGCTAGGTACGACCCAGTCCATGTGGTTAGATACGATCCCAACTCATGCGTGTAAGTACGATCCAACTCGCGAGCGCCCAGTTCAGTGGTAAGACTCAGCCCAACTTGTGAGTGAGGCTTAGCCTAATCCGTGAAGTTAAGCCTGCTCAACTATGTGATTGGCGCTAAACACATCGTCGCTCCTCTATCCAGCCTCTTGTACCTCAACCCAACCTTTACTTGGGAAAAGCACATGCGGCACACGTGACCCGTCCAAGACTCAGGTGGGTCAGTTCAATTTGGGCTAGCACTATACGATATAGTCCGATTTTCTTTCCATTTTCTGGTTTAAGTTTGTTAATTGATTGAATTAGATATGTTTGATTAGTTAAAGTTAGTTTAGGATGATTTCAGACTAGATTAGTTCAAACTTACTTGACCTAATCGAAATTAATCAAATCTAAATTAGATTAGTCTAGGGTGATTTCAGATCGGTTCTATAAGGATTTGAGGTTGGTTTCGTTATGTCATAATTGAATTAAGTTTGGTTTAAGTTAATTGAACTATTCTAATTAGGGTTTTGGTTGATTAAGGACTATTGAAATATTGATGTTTTATGCTTTTATGATTTATGATCTGATGAACTTAAAGGTTTTATATAAAAATTTCATTTGAAAATGATTATTGGTTTTCTACTTTTTTTAAGTTTATGGTATTGATATGATTGTAATCATGTAATAAATGTGACCAAGCTAGTGGTTCATATTGGAAGTGCAACCTGTGAACGGAGCTGCAGACCTATCACAGTGCGGAGCCACTAATAAACATAGTTTTGCAGATCATTCATCAAGCATGGTCTCTTATAATATTTGATCATATTGATTTCTTACTGTATGCGTGAGTGACTGGATGAGTGTAAATAAATGATCATGGATGTTTATGTATCCCTGTTGAGGGTAGGTATAGCGATTCCCTTCAGGGATTATCGGGCCGCCAGACTGGGAGGAATGTGTCCCCACTTAGGCGGGTGAGGGATACCACTCTATCTACTGTTGGGAGTTCAATATAGGTTATTTTCATCCGTTGTTAGGAGGAATCTATCTCGTGTAATATGCCTCTCCATTTGCTGTTGGGAGAATGCACCATCGGGTGTGATATATGCCTTTTTTATTTGATTATTATGTATGTGTTGCATGTTTTTATTTATTACATAAGAAATTATCATTGTTTTTCTATTACATAATTTTTATGATTTGTCGATATATTATCATTTCCTATTAAATTATTATTTGTATATGTTTTACGAATATTGAAAATTATTT
Source organism: Musa itinerans (assembly GCA_001649415.1). Taxonomy (NCBI): domain Eukaryota; kingdom Viridiplantae; phylum Streptophyta; class Magnoliopsida; order Zingiberales; family Musaceae; genus Musa; species Musa itinerans. The sequence goes on along the minus strand of LVTN01000999.1, from coordinate 72,686 downwards.
CTATGATTTTTCAGAGATTTCTACCAGCATGTGTGATTACTGATATATTTTTATCTTATATTTATTTTCAGAATAATCTATTACTTTGTAATAGATCTAAAGTTTGGGTGGTCGTGTCGATACCAAAAAAGATGTGATTCTTTTTTTGGTTAATAAAATATTTACTATTGTAAAGACAGATTTGAATTTAAAGATGAAGAAAAAAAAAAAAGGCGTGTTTTTTGTAAATTATGAATAATAAAATGATGATTTATTGTATTTTATAAATCTGGGATGTGACAGTTGTTCTTTTCAAATATTATACGGATGTTGCCTTTTGAACTTTGTCAACAAAATACTGGAGCAAAAAAGAATCTGATAAATATATTACTTACATTTATATTTGTCAAACTAATTTTGTTTATGGTATTGAATTCCTAATTTATATTGTTCAGATCACATGGTGTAGTTATGTGAGACACAAAATTATCATGAATTGGAATGCAGAATCTGGATTATGGTTCAAGTGGGTGGAGTAATAACAATAACTACTGCTTTTCTCCAACAAATGTCTTCCAAATTAGGATATCTATGGACTGATAAGCTTAACTTGTAAATATTGTGCTTAGGAATTTAACAAAAGCAAACCAAATCTGGATCTAGTATCCTTTCAATTTGATTCTGACATAGTCTTCATTGATATATGTCTAGAGTTCTCACGGATATATGCATATATACATGTATACACATGCATAATATTGAGCTTATGAATGTCAAATTCTGACTCTCCTTCTGACATAACTTTGCCACCTTGATGGTGTCATTATGTAACTCATGTCCTTATGTTACTTTTTATGGTTCAATTATCTAGGCATCTCAAGGAAAAGGAAGTTCAAGTGGCGAAATCATAATGGTTGATCCCATAGAAGCCAAACAGTTAGCTGCCAAACAGATGCAAGAAATTCAGGCTAAAGAAAAGCTCAAAGTAAGCAAATGTAGTCATTTTGAAAATTGAGTAATGAACAATTGATGAATACAATGATGCATTCATATGATCATCTTGGACATAAATTTTCGCCAATGTAGTAAGCAGTAGCTTTTCTTCTTTTCTTGTTATTTGCTTTTTCTACTTTTAATCAATTAGTCTCGTTGGCAGTACAGATTGCATAACTAGATGGAGAATTTTACCTAGATTATGTCATTTTAATACTTGATGAAAGTACTTTTGCATATATGCCACTCGATGGCCTTTTTATGTGAGAGAAATGTTTTAGAATTTAGTTAGCAAAAAGAGCCAAGAATGCAAAGAAACATAAATGCTATAATAGGCTAGGCTACTGGAAGTTTGAGCATGGTCGTTTCTTTCAGGCCTTGCTCAACTCACGTTGGCCATGGTGGATAAGCCTTGACCTGACTTGTATTCAACCCATGCCTTTTCTGTAAGCTTATGGGGAATGTTCAGAACATCATGTCACCAACTTTGCCTTTAAAAATAGCCTGATTAACAAGTTGAAGTCCCAGCTAGCATTAGAAAGTTTGGGTCACCTTTGCTCAAGGCAAAACTATGGATAGTTGCAATGGTAGGCGGAGAGGTGGTGAAAGGAGAACCAACAGTTGTGGATAGCAATAGTGGTATAAGGAGAGATGATCAAGCATTAGGTGGTAGTGGTAGAGGCAGAGGCAGATTCAAATATTCTTTTCAAGGAACTTAGTTGGGATTGCCTAAGTCGTGACACGCCCTTGTGATATGCGTCCGTAAAGGGTCAACCAATTTACAACCCCACTCAGGTCCCGAAGGACCTATAAAAGAGAAAGTTGATTAATTCGAAAACGAGCGGCGGACAGGTCCCGATGTCTCGCGGAAAGGGAAGCTTTACAAGCAATTCAGTAAGCACCTTGCGTGCATAAGAGAAAAGAGGGGAAGGAGGAAAACAAGGATTTTAGAAGGTAGAACGAACAGTTGCAAGTCCACAGATAACTGCTCATCGGGTGCCGGGCGCGAAGACAAGTTCCCGTCAAGAAAATGTGCGAACTTGTGAAGATTGTTCAACACCCGATAATATACCGAAACCCCATCCAGCCTAGTGCCACATGGGGGGTTCCACGGTGCTGAGATGGTTGACGTTTTGGTGTGTAGTTGTAGCTTGTAGAAAACGGAGCCATTTTGGGGCAGTTCGGCCCGGCCCAACGCGGTGAGCGGTCGCACTGCAGTGTTGCAACCTGTTCAAATATGCATTTTTACAAGCAAAAACACACAAAACCAAGGCAAAACAGGCTGCCACGTCTCTGTACAAGCATGCAAAAGTGACGAGCGGTTCGTTGAACGAAGTTGTTGTGAGTGCACGACGATCGTTCGTGACATTCTCCCCCACTTAAATTGTCGATGCCCTCGTCGACGCTTGTTGGTAGTTGTTGATGGTTGCTTCATGTCGTAGGGCGGCTTCGGGCTCCTAACTGACTTCGCTAAATTGGAACACTTCGGGACGTATCTTGCGGATTTGAGTGGTAGGCTTTCAAGTTGTTAGCATGAAAAATATTGTGAATTTTGAGCCATGCTGGTAGCTGCAGCTTGTAGGAGACGTTGCCCACCCTATTGATAATTGGGAAGGGCCCTTCATACTTGCGCACCAATCCTTTGTGTACTTTGTTTCTAAAGAATTGGAGTGATGCTGGTCGTAGCTTTACCAACACCAAATCGCCGACTATGAACTCCTGCGGTCGCCTTCCCAAGTTTGCTCACTTCATCTTTTTGGCCGCCTTCGCCAAGTAAGCCCGCGCAATATCTGCATTTCGGTGTTATTCTTTTGCAAAGTGATATGTTGACGGACTCCTCCAACTATATGGCATTCGCTCGCTCCACTTTCTAGCTCAATGCATCGGTCACGACATTTGCTTTTCCAAACTTGTGCTCCATTGTCATATTAAACTCATCTAGGAAGTCCTGCCATCGTGCTTGCTTTGGGGAGAGTTTTTTTTTAGTTTAGAAATAGCCTAAAGCGATGTTATCTGTCCTCAGCACAAATCATGATCCAAGAAGGTTGTGCCGTCAAACTCATAGACAGTGGACCACCGCTGTCATCTCCTTCTCGTGCACCGGATACCGTCGCTCGGTCTCATTGAGCTTGCGGCTCTCATAGGCCACCGGGTGACCCTCCTGCATGAGTACTCCAATAGCGAAGTTTGAAGCATCTGTATGGACTTCGAAGGGCTCCCCATAGTCCGGCAATTTGAGCATCGGTTCTTCCAACACAACAGCCTTCAGATCTTAGAATGTAGCTTCACATTTATCAGACCACCTCCAAGGCTGCTCCTCCTTCAGCAACTCCATCAGTAGAGTTGCACGCTTCGAATACCCCGCTATAAAGCGCCTATAATAGTTGACGAAACCAAGGAAGGATCTTAGCTCTGACACCTTCTTTGGAGTTCGTCATTTCGCAACAACTTGCACTTTTGATTTATCCATCCGAATGGAGTCATCACCGATTTGATGTTCCAAGAATAAGATCCTCCTTTGAGTAAAGTATCACTTCTCAATTTTAATGAACAAAGTGTTCTCCCTGAGAACCTTGAAAATTGTCCGAAGGTGCTCGACATACTCGAGCGTTTAGCTGTAGACGACGATATCGTCCAAGTAGACGATCATAAACTTATCCAAATACTCTTTGAATAGTTGGTTCATAAGAGTGCAGAACGTGATCGGAGTATTGGTTAAGCCGAAAGGCTTCACTAAGAACTCAAACGCTCCATACCTAGTCACGCAGGTAGTCTTTGTTTCGTTGGCTTCAGTAATGTGCACCTGTTAGTACCTTAACTGAAGGTCAAGTTTGGAGAAATACTTGGCTTTGCCCAATTAGTCGGACAAGTCCGCGATGAGTGGGATAGGATACTAGTTCTTCACCCTCACTTTGTTGAGGGCTCGATAATCGACGCATAGTCGGAGGCTCCCATCTTGTTTCTTTTGGAAGAGAATTGGAGCTCCGAATGGTGCTTTAGAATTGCGGATGAGACCACTGCTTAGCAGTTTATCTAACTGCTTTTTGAGCTTTGCCAACTTTGGAGAGGGCATGCGGTATGGTGGTCTCGCTGGAGGCTTCACTCCCGACTCCAGCTTGATATGATGATCAACGCCTCTGCATGGCGCCAGAGTCTTCGACAACTCGGGTGGCATAACGTCTGTGAACTCCTTCAGAACGTTAGCCACCACAGCAAGTTCATGAATGGCCTCCTTGTCGAGTGGCTCTAGCTTCATAGCAACCACGAGTGTTAATTCGCCTTTTCATACCCCTCTCTTCAATTATAATGCCGATATCTGTTGGGGTTCTCTAGTTCCTCTCCGAGAGACGAGAATCACACAGGGGTCGTCACCTCCTATCATACATAGTGTCATAGACTTAGTTGGTTTTGCCTAAGTCGTGCGGCACCCTTGTGTGTCCGTCCGCAAAGATCAGCCTCCTCGAAACCTCCCATGATCCCTTAGGACCTACAAAAGAGAAAACGGGTTAGAGAAAGCGTCTCACTCGGGATTCGCAAGCAAATATTTCAAAAAACACTTCATAACCAATGCAAATTACAGACTTCACAAGCTCTGAACGGTCGCACCACAAAGGATTCAAAATGGTTCACTACAAACTGAAATCTCTCACAAGTGTCCACATGACACAACCTTTGTTTACAAGCCTAAAACAACCATCAAACCCAACTAAAATGGGGCTATTAAGCCTTCGATCGTCCCTCTACATACTGTGCAAAGCATGAACAAACCAAAAGACACAGACATATATAAGCATTTCATCAAACACTTTGTTTACAATTTTGTCCGTGACAATAGGGAGTTTAGGAATGACATTAGCACTAACTTCGTTCCGTGCTTGAACTCCATTCCAAGAATCACTTGGAAGTCGTCCAATGGCATCGCCATCATGTTTGTGCTCCCGCTCTGACACAGGAGTGTCTAATTTGCTATGATTTGCTGATGATAAGGTATTTTTTTTAGCCAATAATGTTGTCAAATAATCTTCAACTCAGTCTACTCAAATATGACAGCTCATCAGTATATTCTCTGCATAAAGTTAAAGCTGTTTCAAGGTGCTTTTCTTCCTGACCAAGGAATGCATTAAAGGAGGTGGTTAGTAGCTGTAAAACACTTAATTTCGAAATTTCCTATGCATGAAGGGTTGTTTCATGCATTAGTACTTATTTTGATGTTTATGGCTTCGAAAGAACTTTAGAAACTGATGATATTTTGGCAGAAGCTTTCTTGGAGTACTCCCTTAAACTCTGTATCTCTTGGATGCGTCCTTGAGTAGTGAATCTTTTGTTTTTCAGTTCTGTATCCTCGTTTATAATCCTTGGGGTGGTGAACTTTCTGTATCCCTTTGTGATATTAACTTGGTGGTGAACTATTTTTCGATCTTATTTAAGTTTTATCGTGAGTTCATGCCTTTTCTATTCAAAACACTTATTCCAGCAAATATAACTATACTACAACCAGCAAATACAACTGTACTGTGACTTTTCTATTCGAAATACTCATTCCGGCAAATACAACTCTACTATCGGTTTTTTTCTTTATCCCCCCCCCCCCCTCCCATTTTGTATCGCCCCCGGTATCACGCTCCATGTTCCGATCTTGATGGGAACTCCCTTTGCCAACCCGGAGATTCGCTTGGCCTCCGAGTCCACCGCCTTCATTCGACTTGGGTTCTTCTCCAAGATCAACTCAAGTTGCTTTGTTTCTTGATCGGCAATAAAGTTGTGGGTAGCGCCCGTGTCCACCATTGCACAGGTCGTTTGGCCATTGAGCTTAATGTCTATGTACATTAGCTCGCTGCTTCCTGCATTTTGTGGCCTTGCCTTCATGTTCTCTCCCACTTGACCCTGCATAGCGTTTAACAAACGCATTTCTCCCATCCGGGGTCCTTGCGACTCCTCATCGTCGCTATTGGATTTTGAACTACTCGAACTAAGAGCGTTAGTCTTGCCCTTGTCCGATTTGGGGGGATGGATAGAAGCTGTTAAGGCATTGAGTGCTTGTTTCTATGGGCACTCTCTCACCATGTGCAGCCCTCCGCACAAGAAGCATCCGCCAGGTTTTGGGGTCTTGCCTTTTGAGCTTGGCCCTTTGTAGAAACTCTTATTCCTTTGTTCGTCCTCGGGCTCCTTCCCTCAAGACTATTTTGGATGGTGATTTTCTGAAGATTGTTTCCTTTTTCTCGAGTACTCAGAGGAAACAAAGTCAGTGAGCCTTTCTGCAGCAGCAATTGCCTCGTTCACATCGGTGACATTCCTTCGATGCAGTTCTTGTTGAGCCCACGGTTTCAAGCCATCGAGGAAGCTGAACAACTTATCCTTCTCGGACATGTCCTGTATGTCCAGCATTAGTGTAGAAAATTGCTTCACGTAGTCTCGAATGAAAGTACTTTGGTGGAGTTGTCTTAGTTTCTTCCTTGCGATGAACTCCGTGTTCTCAGTTAGAAATTGAGTTCTCAACTCCTGCTTTAAGTCCTCCCATATGTCCACCCGACACCGACCTTGTTGGATCTCCTCCCAATGGGTTCACCACCAAAGTTTTGCATCCCCATTCAAATACATGGTTGCTATCCAAACTTTGGTTTCTTCAAACTCAGGCCTCGTAACTCGAAAGTTTTGTTCCATGTCGAATAGGAAATTCTCAAGCTCTTTAGCATCTCTGGCACTTCTGTGGCTCGGGTGCTTTCAAGTTTTGTGACGGCGCAACACGGGTGTTGCTCCCTCCCGCATTTAGTGCCCTTGTGAGCATAGTCACTTTGGAAGTGAGTTCCGCCATGACTTCGTGCAGATGTTGCACGGAGTCTTTGGTGTTGCCTGACAGTCGATCGACTAGGGCCTTAACCTTGTTGATCCGAGATTCAGCTTCTTCTTGCGAGCTCTCTACCCCAAGAAGTCTTCGTTGGCCATGGTAGAGTTCCTCTAAGCTCGCTTCAAGAACATCTAAGTGGGTTTCCGCCGCTGTAAGTCTCTCCTTATGGCTCTTTTTCTCGGTTTGTCACGGACTTAGTTGGTTTTGCCTAAGTCGTGCGGCACCCTTGCGTGTCCGTCCACAAAGGTCAGCCTCCCCGAAACCTCCCATGGTCCCTTAGGACCTAAAAAAGAGAAAACGGGTTAGAGAAAGCGTCTCACTCGGGATCCACAAGCAAACATTTCAAAAAATACTTCATAGCTAATGCAAATTACAAATAAACTTTACAAACTCTAAACGGTTGCACAATAAAGGGTCAAAATGGTCCACTACAGATCGAATATCTCTCGCAAGTGTCCACATGACACAACCTTTATTTACAAGCCTAAAACGACCACCAAACCCAACTAAAATGGGGTTGTTAAACCTTCGATCATCCCTCTATATGTTGTGCAAAGCATGAACATATCAAATGACACGGACATACATAAACATTACATCAAACATCTTGTTTAGAAGTTTGTCCGTGACAAGTTGGCGCTTCAGATTGCACCTCCTTCGCTCGTGGAGAGTAGCCAACTTCTCACTCATTATGTTCGCTGTTATGCTCCTCCTGAGCGGCTCCAATAGCATGGGAGCAAGTATGCACTTGCAGCCCACCTACGGCTGCTTGAGGCAAGGGTCCGGCTTGCCCTGTCTTGCTTAATTTGCCACAATGCTTTGCCATGGCGAGATTGCGAAGTTCCTTTACTGCTTGCTTGAATTGCTTGCCCGCTATGATACCACAATGTTACGGACTTAGTTGGAGTTGCCTAAGCCGTAAGGCACCCTTGTGGCAAAGACGCGAACTTAGCTTGAGTTGCCTAAGTTGCGAAGCACCCTCGCGCCAACTTCTCGGACTTAGTTGGGATTGCCTAAGTCGTGACGCGCCCTTGCGATATGCGTCCGCAAAGGGTCAGCCAATTTGCAACCTCACTCGGGTCCCGAAGGACCTGTAAAAGAGAAAGTTGATTAGTTCGAAAACGAGCGGTGGACAAGTCTCGACGTCTCACGGAAAGGGAAGCTTTACAAGCAATTCAGTGAGCACCTTGCGTACATAAAAAAAAAGAGGGTAAGGAGGAAAATAAGGACTTTAAAAGGTAAAACGAACAGTTGCAAGTCCATAATCAACTGCTCAGTGGGTACTGGGCGCGAAGGCAAGTTCCCGTCAAGAAAACATGCAAACTTATGAAGATTGTTTAATGCTCGACAATATACCGAAGTCCTATCCAGCCCTGTGCCACCCGGGGGGTTCCAGGGTGCTGAGATGGCTGTCGTTTTGGTGTACAGCTGTGGCTTGTAGAAAACAAGTTGTGGCACGTGAAAACGTAGCCATTTTGGGGCAGTTCAGCCCAGCGCAGCGAGCAATCGCACTGCAGCGTTGCAACCTGTTCAAACATGCATTTTTACAAGCAAAAACACACAAAACCAAGGCAAAACAAGCTGCCATGTCTCTGTACAAGCATGCAAAAATGACGAACGGTTCGTTGAACGAAGTTGTTGCGAGTGCGCAATGACCTGTCACGAACGGTCATCGCGCACCCACAACAACTCCGTTCAACGAACCGTTCGTCGCTCACACCTACGTGTACAGCTGCTTGGTAACATGTTTTGTCTTGGTTTTGGGTCATTTTGCTTGTAAAAATGTAAGTTCGAACACACTGCAGCGTTATAAAGCGATCGCTCACCGAACCGAGCAAAACAGCCAAAAACAGCTTCGTTTTCGTGTGCCGCGGGCTCCGTCTCACGGAGGGGAACCAAGGAACCCCAACATATATCGGCATTGCAACTGAAGAAAGGGGTGCGGAAAGGTGACTTAACATTCGTGGCTGCTATGAAGCTAGAGCCACTTGACGAGAAGGCCACTCAAGAACCTATTGCGGTGGCGAACGTCCTGAAAGAGTTCAATGACGTTATGCCACCCGAGTTACCGAAGACTCTTCCACCACGCAGAGGCGTGGATCACAACATCGAGCTGGAGCCAGGAGTGAAGCCTCCAGCAAGACCACCCTACCGCATGCCTCCGCCAGAGTTGGCGGAACTCAGAAAGCAGTTAGGGGAACTGCTAAGCGGTGGTCTCATCCGCAGCTCGAAAGCACCATTCGGAGCTCCAGTTCTCTTCCAGAAGAAACAAGATGGGAGCCTCCGACTTTGTGTCGATTACCAAGCCCTCAACAAGGTGACGGTGAAGAACAAGTATCCCATCCCGCTCATCGCGGACTTGTTCAACCAGCTGGGCAAAGCCAAGTATTTCTCAAAACTCGACCTTCGGTCGGGGTATTGGCGGGTGCGCATTGCTGAAGGCGACGAAGCGAAGAATACCTGCGTGACCAGATATGGAGCATTTGAGTTCCTGGTGATGCCTTTCGGCTTAACCAACGCTCCGGCCACGTTCTGCACGCTCATGAATCAGCTATTCAAGGAGTATTTGGATAAATTCGTGGTCGTCTACTTGGACGATATCGTCGTCTACAGTCAAACGCTCGAGGAGCATGTCAAGCACCTACGGACAATTTTTAAGGTTCTCAGGGAGAACACTTTGTTCGTGAAAAGGGAGAAATGCTACTTCGCCCAAACGGAGATCTTATTCTTGGGGCATCGAATCGGTAATGACTCTATTTGGATGGACAAATCAAAGGTGCAAGCGGTTGCGGGATGGCGAATTCCAAAGAAGGTGCCAGAGTTGAGATCCTTCCTTGGTTTTGTCAACTACTATCGACGCTTCATAGCGGGGTATTTGAACCGTGCAACTCCACTGACGGAGTTACTAAAGAAGGAGCAGCCTTGGAAGTGGTCTGACAAATATGAAATAGCATTCCACGATCTGAAGGTTGCTGTTCTGGAAGAATCGGTGCTAAAATTGCCAGACTATGAAGAGCCTTTTGAAGTCAATACAGATGCTTCAGACTTCGCAATTGGGGGAGTGCTTATGCAGGAGGGTCATTCGGTGGCCTACGAGAGCCGCAAGCTCAACGAGACCGAGCGGCGATATCCAGTGCACGAGAAGGAGATGACAGCAGTGATCCACTGTCTACGAGTTTGGAGGCACTACCTTCTCGGATCGCGATTTGTGTTGAGGACAGACAATATCGCTTTGAGCTATTTCCAAACTCAGAAGAAACTCTCCCCAAAGCAAGCACGATGGCAGGACTTCCTGGTTGAGTTTGA